>JAJEKV010000008.1:22001987-22162963 GCA_021234155.1 Isoetes taiwanensis | reverse complement strand
TACCGCCTCTAAACATCTTCTTTGTTTTCACAAGCTTGCTTCGCCATGGATTGTTATGTGTAGCCCTGAATGGTATGCATCCTACCATGCGACAACGGTGGAAGTTGGCGCACACTGCAATTTATCCCTGCCTCTATTGCAGCAGCTGGACATCATGGCAAACAAGTAGTTTAGCTTGATGCGATCACAGGTTGCCTTTTAGCTTTCACCCTCGCCGCTATGGGCCAAGACGCCCTTTGGTGTCCCTGGCTCGCAGGATTCCAAACCAGCTCTAGAGGAGGCGCTTCCCATTTGCAAACAGGGAAGATGTTTTTCAAGAATGCCGCCAAGAACGGCTCCCCTCGCTCAAGGCCCTTGTGCTTAAGAAGGTATCTTATTTCTTTTGCCGCTTGCATTTGCTAGTTATTATGCTCTCGCTTCTACCAAACCAAGATACACTGAAAACAATGAAATCTTTAAGCCAAGGGGGTCGGGCATGTGTGATGATGCTGACTATGACGTGAAATGGAGATAGATCTACAAGAAGAAGAGCAAGAATGTAGGAGTTTTAGCTTCACGACCGGCCTTGGGTGAACCGGGAGGAGGGAGATGATTCTCAAGGTGATGAGGATGGGGATGAGGATGAAAAGAAGTTGTCCGACATAACGCCAATTTTAGTGGAAGGCAAAGAATACTTATTGCTAAGATATACCGAGGAACCCGCCTATGTTACTTAATGTGTGCTAGGGAAGACGAGCTTATCAAGATCTTGGCCGAATGGGTAAACTTAGGCCTAGATTTTGAAGAGGATTTGGACAAAGAGATGTTTGAAGTATCTAATTATACCGCAATGCTATAAAGCTTAAAGAAGCATATGAGAGGTCGAGTCTCGATTTGCTCAAGATGAGGCGAATCTACCAACTAAGAAGAATTCCAAATGCCTCCGCAAGGCAAAGTCAACAACAGATCTACTGTGTTTGGTAGGCCCTTCACCAATCGGCAAAAGATAAGCCCCGTAGATGAGGATAAATGTGAAGAAGATAATCTTGAGGGTTCTTATTTGTGGAAGTAGATGATTTTTCTTGGGCCGACATGCACGCTGGGACAGAAAGATTGAAGGACTCTACATTGTTAAGATATATCTCAAGATTCGCTAATGGGGAGATAATCGCTTTCGCCAGAACTTTCAGTCAAAGGGTGCAGAGTTTGTCTATTACCCCGCGGCATTATGCATGTTCGAACCATTCCCAATTGGCATCAAACAATCGAAAAGGGTGATAGCAATTCTACGATGTTGTGTTACAATATTTTGACGCACTGCCGGTCTCATGGGCGAGCAATATGTTAAATTTTTAGTCCGCCGGGTTTGACTCACCCAAGGTTGGAAGTCGGGTCGATAACATGGAAGCCATTGCCTTGTTGGATCAAGCCGGCAGGGATTGAAAGAGCATGAAATTGACGACGGCTTGAGAAATTGGAAGTTATATGTTTTCCAACTTGTATCGGTAAAATTATTTATGTACGCATTGTCCTTCCGGAAATTCCTAATAAAAAATTATTTTATTTGTATTTATTCACATCACGCTAAATACATCACCGATTTTCGCCATTATATCTAGGTTTTCGCCGCGGTGATATCTATCTCAAGAAATGAAATATTATTGAAAAGACAATTAATTTATTTTATTCCTCACACGAGCGCGAAGCAACTCGTGGTGACTCATGTTATAAATAGAAGACCGATGTCCACGCCCTCCGACGCCTTCTTCCTTCCGCCATCTTTCTACTTCCTTCCGGGCCCACCTTCCGCCCCGATGGCATCATCATCTTCCTCTAGCAAGTTTACCACGCCAAGATAGCACTCCCCAAAATCCCCCGTGAGTCGCCAGGACATCACCCTTGCAAGGGTGATGAAGAGATTCAAGGAGATCCATGATGAAAACAAAACCGCCTCGGGCCGCCGAACAATGAGGCTACGACGTGATTAGCCTTCACGAGGGAGCCACGACGAACAGCGGTGACGCTGAGCTCGGGGAAACATTCGCCATGTACCAAGAGGCTTAATGACGAGCCGCAGGTCGGTGGTGCTTGAAACCGCCACATGATTTCAAGTGCCTTAGAAGATATGGAGAAGAAGCCCGAAAGCCGGAGGAGGATGAGAACGCTGTTTACGGGCAACAAGTAGATATGAAAATCAGCTAGAGGATCAAGAAGATCCCTAGCCGCTGTATCTATCTATTTTTGCTTCAAAGAAAAGTTTTCTATTTTTTGCTTCTATCTATCCCGTTGTTCCAATGTATGTTCTCGCTTTATTAGAATATTACACGACGCTTAAAATGCCTTGCTTGCAATTAGGTAGCAATCAATGGATTTCGCTGGCCGCGTGATCTCCATGCCGCTCTATTTTGCTTCAATGAGAAGTTCTATCTTTAGTTATGTATCAAGAAAATTACTTATGTATAGATTGTATCACCGAAATTATCAATAAAAATTATCACACGAAGCTTTCGAAGAAAAAAGACGCGAAGAAGTAACGGGCCCTTTTTCCTCACACGACGCGGTGAAGTAACGGCCGATTTTCCCCGACCCACGCGTAGATCCTTCAAGGCCCGGTGACTCAAGCTACTACGAAATCCCCTTTATAAATAGAAGACTTTCTATCTTGCTTTCGACCTCCGATCCTCTTCCGCCTTCTTCCGCTTCTTTTCTCGCTTCATCTTCCCCCTTCCCCCGCCTTCCCGGGCCTTCTCCTCCGATGGCATCTTCATCCTCCTCCACAGTTTAATCGCGCCCAGAACTGCCACGGACATCACCCTTTGCCGTGGTGATGAAGAGATTCAAGGAGGTTCACGACGAAAACAGCCGCCTTCGTCACGGCCGAAGATGGAGGCGGTGGACAAAGTTAGAATTCACTAGGGTCTGCTGCATGAGCTGGACCTTGAGCTCGCAGCAACATTAACCAGTACCGAGAGGCCAATAGTCAGAGGGTCGAGGCGCTTTTTTACCGCACACAATATTTCGCAGCGCTAGAAGATATGGAGAAGAAGCTTCGAGTCGCTGAGGATGAGAATGCAAAATTTTTATTTCAGCCTACAGGATCATGAAGATCCGTGAGCCATTGTATATATATTTTTTGTTTCAAAGAAAAAATTTGCTCTATTTCTTGCTTCTATCTCGCTCTCTTGTTTTGTTTTATTAAAGATTGACACGACGCCAAATGCCATTCTTGCAATTAGGTAGCAATCAATGGATTTCGCTTAGATGATCTCCACAACGCATACCTCGTTGTATGTATAAATTCATAATTTATTAATGGAAAAGTGTATGTAACACAAATATCTAGCTAGATTATGTGATATAACTTGTAGGTAAATGCGAATTTGCATGTGGATGACAACGTCATTCACATACGCGGCTTTGTGGATGACAACGCCATGCCAAGGACGCGGCATGCGCCGCCACAATAACATCAGTTTTTGTACGGCCCGCATACAAGACGGGCTAGGGATATGACGGATCCCATGATGCAACATAGGCTACCGCTGCCTAATTGCATGCTATAATTTCGCCAGAGGATTATTACACAACTTTATTTTGGTACTGCGAACCGTAGATTCCAACGTATCTCTAGTTTCTATATAAAACGCCGGAGGCCTTTGTCTTCTCCTATCCGCCATCTTCGTTTCTACCACATCCGCCTCAGCCATCACTCCCGTTTCTCCCATCACTTTCAATGGCCTCCAGCCCGCCCATCCCCTCGCCGATCTTCTCATCAAGTTTTGGTCAAGGAAATTCGTAACATTCGCTATAAGGTGAGGAACGGATCCGCCTTCTAAAAGAAAAAAGAATGATGAAGACGCCGCCAAGCTGGTTAAGCAGAGGAAAAGCCGCCTCTACTGTGGAGGTGATTTTAGTGCGACAATCGCTGGTTGCCTTAGACCGCCAATTGCGCGCCCACGAGATATAACCTCCAAGAGAGGCTTAGGGCCGCAATCGGCTGAGAGAGGCTGCCCGAGCCCAACCTCGATGAGCCGGGAAGATAAGGTTGGAATATGAGAACGTGGATGCGGGCGGCAGCAATCATGTTGGAGGAGCAGAAAAAATTATCACCGCCTCCGTGAAGAGCTTGCCCGGCGATCATAGGCATCGGGCTCCTCCTAGAGGGGCCCGCTTTTTTTAATGTTTGTAATTGGTTTTATTTTTCAATGGGAAAAGTTTTTGACAAATGTACCGAATATTACGCTTCCTATTTTAATTTTCAATATCCGTGGTAGAGAGAATGATAAGACAGATCACACGGCGAAACCCTTCATAGGGTTTTAAAGCTCGTGTGCGATTTCAAGCGTGGTGTGATATACAAGTAGTTAGAATAGTTATTAATGTGTTCCAAATGACAAGCATCATTAATGTGTTCTAGCTTTACAACCGATTGTAATCCGCCGACACGCGCAAAGCGGCGACAGCCGAAAGTGTGTTTAATATGTTCAAGCTTAATATGTATAAATTGAGGTCCTTGCATGTGCTCCTTCCGCGGTTAGAGTCTTTGCTCCTCACTTCTATAATCTTAACGCCCCTCCCATTTGTCATCTATGGCCTCCACATCCTCAACCACGATAATGGAAAAACGAAGAGGATAGAACCCCTTCCGACATAGTGTTGGGTGTTCTAATGAAGAGGTTGAAGGAGCAAGATGATCTTCTAAAGGAAAACGCCAAGTATAATTCAGCGTAAAGAAGAAGAGAATGAATTCAACCTTCTCATGCTTCAGAGCCGAGAGAGGCAAATCAAAGCTGAATAGAAGGTCGGATAGATGACATGCCCCAACAACCGTGACCGAGGTGGTTATGACGCAACGAGGATGCTAATTCAGCGTAAGAACACGCTTGTGCTATTGGGACGTGAGCGACATGTACAAAGAGATGGTGGATGATTGGAGGAACGCTTGATAGGGTGATTGCTCGCTTGAGGGGAAGAGATGAAGACGAAGACGAGGACGGAGCTGATGATGATGATGAAGATAATGAAGAAGAGCTCGACCGGAGCAACAATGAGTCGCTGTATTTTGTTTTTCAATGTAACATCTTTCACAACTTTAATCAAAAGTAACCCTTTTTATTATTATCTTGTAAAGCTTCACATGACGCCGGGCCACATAAATGCAAGCAATAGCTTAACTCCAATCGCTCGCTACCGTATGATACAAATAAGATCACACGACGCCGGGCTACAAGCTTGTGCAAACAAGGTTGGAGGCAAGTACTTCAAGGCCGTGAACATGCTACACATTACAAGTATACTTTACCGATTCTTTGTCTCTTAGATCTCCACCGCTGTTGCGATGCTAGTGGGGCCCTAGAATTTTGCCAAGCAACTTTCCGTTTTCTTCAAAGATTATGCCAATGGTGTTTACGACTGGTTGCTCCTTAAAGCGACCTTCTTGTCGTATTTAGCCATCGCCTTCTATATAAAACCACTCGGCCATCCGCTTTTAGAGGGTTAGTTCCCACATTTCCACCCCTTTTGAGTGTTACGGCTGATGAAAGGCTATTTTAGCTTGTTTATGCGACTTCTCCATGCCTTGTGCACTCCACAATCGCTAGGCTTCCATACTTCCTAAAACCAAGGTGCATGAGCCCAAAAGATGTGCAAGTAGTGCGTGACTTCACTCTCTCCCATGCGCCTATGAAAGCTTTAATAAATTTGTTATTCGCTTACACTAACATTTCTCATCTTCTTCTTGTGAGGTCCATTCTCCTCAATGTATGGGAACAATTCGCACAATGCATCCCATGCTTTTTTTTTTTCCTCAATGCCGAACGAACGCCATCTCAGGCGGGCCCCCTTTCCCGCATCAACCAAAGAATTTTCCAAATTCATAGACCTTTTCTCCAAGGGGTTTCACTTTTGGGTGCCATACAATATGCCCCTGAAAGACTTGTAGGGGGTTTTTGGACCCATTTCCACACGTATACCTGGAGTTAGGGGGTTTTTGACCACTACTTGGAGTAAGTTTTGTATGGATGGGGTCAAGTTTGCCTTTCAAAAACCGTGATACCTTTTTGGTCACCCTCTACACGCATTATGGCATACCCCTTTTGTATAAGTGCATCCCCCGGGCTTTTCTCCCATCTTTTCCGCTCAGAGCCTTTTGTATGGATGGGGTCAAGTTTGCCTTTCATCATCCCTCCAATTGACACCTTATGAGGCACACTTGTTCTTCCCCGCCTTTTTTTGTATAAGTGCATCCCTACATTGCCACCATGCAAACCTCGCTTCGATAGAAGATGTTCAACTCTACTAATTCCTTCCTCTCTTCTTTCTTGTCCGAAATGTTCCACACTTAATCAAGAAATAAAAAATATCATCTTGTCGATGATTCTCACAAAGCCGCAAAAAGTGCGATATGAACCCTCTCTAATGGAATGGGGAAAATGCCATGGAACTTGGGATCTTCTTCTCCTCTATTAGGAGCATTTGCTTGGTTAAGGGACAAGGTTGAAACAGCCTTCCCAAGATTTGACTTCCTTGCATGATTGCAAAGATGCATAACTTTTTGCATGTTCCTTGTCCTCCTCCACTTATATTTGTACATTACTTTCTCGCTTTTAAATCAGACGCCAAGTGAAAAATTACTTTGTAAGATCCATAGTGATCTACTTGCAATTTTTCCTCCCCTCGAATCTAGATATTAGACTCCTGGATGTCGGTTTGATTGAACACCCATTTCAAAACCTCGTGGGTTTCTTTTCTCAACTTTAAAGAGACCTAACCACCGTGTGTCATCTTCATTGACATGAGAACCATTTTTCCATCGCTTCTTCTCCTCGTCCACACCTCTACATCTTTTTGTTATTCTTGTTGCTCTTTGATTTAGCATGTGCAATTGCATTCTCAATTGCTCTATTCATGATGACAACGGATACCCTCTCATACTTCTCAAACTTGGTCGGCCCCATTTCATCCAATTTTATGCAAACTTCAATCTCACCATTAGTTTCTCGAATCGTTAAGTCATAATATTTGACAAGGAATTGTAAGAGAGTAAACTGTGTCAACCCAAAGATTATTAAGTTCATTCATTCCAACTATATCACAACAATCCTTGCCATTCTTATCTTTTATGGCTATGGCAGTGACCCAAAGACATTCAACGTGGTGCATCTCTCCTAATATGGCATACACCATCTTTGTCCTAGTAACCCTTGTATTCTCGACAATTTGTGGACGGGAGCTAATACTTTTTTTGTGCCCATTCTTTTCAACGCTTCGTGGAATGGCTTGAACAGAACGATAACCAAGCCTACCGATGCCTACATCATCACAAACAAACACCAGACATCCGTCGCTTCTAACTTCTTCTAGATCTCCCCTAGTACCATTTCCAATACCATCTTCTTTGAGAGGAGAGTTGTAGGGCTGACAAATCATGTCCACTATCTCCCCTCGTTCGTCGCTAGGTTCTTCACTACGAACCAAGATTGCTTCTAGTTTCCCCGTGATCTTAACCGCCTTTGCTAGTGTTGTAAACGGACCTTGTGGCCGGACCTCGCCCCAATGCACCTGATCCAAACTTCAGCCTCTATCTGGCCGATAATGCTTCTTCCTTTCTCGCAGCCAAGGGGTGTTTTTTCTTCAAATTTTTAACCTATATTGAAGCCCAAAGTTTGCTCTTTTCGAGCTCTTGGATCTTTTCTTGCAGCCGCCTCTATCACCAATTTGGACTTCTCCACTTCAGATCTCAAAGAAGTTTCCTCCCCAAGCCGTCATTCCTTTCCTTCATCACAAAGGAGTAATGAAGCGAGAGAAAAAAAGTCACGCCGGTTTAAGTTATAATTCTCTTTGTGACAATCGGAAGCAGCTCATCTCAAGGAACTCAGATTCGATTCAAATGCCTTCATCCTCTCTCAATCTCTCACAATATCCCAAGAGGCCGAGAGTTACCGCCACCACAAAATCGGACTAAACTTGAAACGTCCCGAAATGACGGTTTCTTTCCGCCACTCAACGGATCCAATGGATATAAACCGCCATCCGCCCAGATGTCGACACTTTTGAGCCTGCAAATGCAACATGTCGAGGTCTAAGTTCTTATTTTTAGACCTCTTTTTTTGCGATTGAAGACCGGAGCATATTCCCCGAGTCGGTTGATCCTTATCCACACATCATTTGGAGCTTCCATATCAAGTGGATCGCACGGGCCAAATGAATGTGTACAATTTGTATGCCCCAAAGACAATTCGCTTCGCTTGAGGCTCACCGTGCACTAACCTCGCTTTTTGAAATTTGCAACGCAGATATGGAAAAGTCCATTCTCCTACAATCCATGCTTTTATACAAAAGCAAATTCAAAATTCGAATTGTAGGGGGCGGGAAGCCCAGATTGGGATGAAGTAAAGATCCCTTCATTTAACTTTTAAGGCTCAATCGCAAATAAAACGAAAGTCTAATACAAAGCTTCAACCTACACATTCAAATTTTGAAATGTAGAAGGGAATGGACTCTAAATGAAAATAGGGCAAGACAAGAATCTGATGCATGATTGGTATCCGACAAACCAAGAGACACCGCCATGAGTTGCCTGGTATGCTATAATGCAAGTGGCTTTTTAGAAGCGCCACGTGTTAAGGCCAATCTGTCTGGACAACAAGAGAATTAAATACATATGGCGCCATAGATATGCGATTCCCTTATTCCGAGAATATTCCAAGCAAATCTGGACGGAAAAAGGGGCTTGAAATATGACGGGAATGGCGATAGGAGGCCATTTTAGTTCATAAAACATAATATAACTTGGAATGATAGATATTTTATATGCAAATGGGAGACTATTGACGAGGGACTTGTGTTTAGTTTTAATTTGACAACAAATAAGAAAGTGGATCACACGATGCGAATTTAGTGTGTTCCATTTTGTTGCATATGTACTATTCGGGCTTGGTGTGATCCTTGAAAAATAATATGCTCTTTGAAAAGGGATGATGACTTATGTACTTAAGAGTAGTAACACATGTACAAGAAAAAAAAGTTAGGTATTCAAATGGAATTAGAAGCAAAAACTTTTACATTCAAAATTTTTATGGTCGTATGGCTTTACATCATTTTGTAAATTTAAATGCCCTGAGGCTTCAACTATTCACAACAAAAGCCCTGAGGCTTGCAAATATATGGTAAGAAGTCGGAGGCAAGCTCGACTAAGAACAAGGAAAAAAAATAAGAGGTGCTCTCACCTAACAAATTTCATTCATCCGCTTCATCATCCGCAAAAAAAAATAAGAAATAACCAAGTAGTTGAATGCTTAAGAAAAGAAAGAAAACATGCATGTACCATGAACTAACGCCATGAGCTCCTCGGTCGCCAGATTTCGCTCTTCAACTTCTTCATCTTCTTCATCATCTTCTTTCTCCTCCGCCGGGTAGACCACTCATTTTCTCAAGAATCTCCTATCCAAATTCAAGAACACCTCGATGAACTCCCTCGCTCCGAATTTCCTCCGATTTCATTCTCCGATTCCTCGTCAAAGGAATCGAGAGGAATCAGAGGAATCGAGGCATTCAGAGTAAGAACCGTGGGCGCCGAGGGAATCATGAGGGGAACACCTCTTCCAAATGCAATAGGCGCCTCTTGGAGGACACCTCCCATCTTCCAGAGCCGATCTCTTCATCATGGCGATGGACTAGAGAAATTGGGCGGAGGATCTAGCAAAGATTGGGCTGAGATTGGGGAGAATGGCTTAACAATCTAGGCGGAATAGATATAGGGTGGATTAGACGTGAAAATCGTAGGAATGATTCGCATTCCAAATCCTATCAACCATCATTACATGCCATTATGTGCATATCTCAAATTTGAGCCATATCTAATATCTTCCTTTTTAACCTTATACCTAAATATCCAATATCTTCCTTTTTAACCTTATTCCTAAATAGCCAATATCTTCCTTTTTTAACCTTATTCCTAAACTTATATGATTTGAGTTTAACCCGAAAATGAACACCGATATAATTCGAATTTAACATACTATTTAATACCAAGATGCTACGTCACACTATGTCGATAATTGGGATTTAAAAAAACACTCCAAACCCTCCTCGAGAAAACCAATGTAAGTGCCGACCTCACTTGTGTTTAAGTTTAATTTGACAACAAGCAACTTCCATATCGTGGTAGATCGCATCTACGCTGAAATCAAGGTGTGGTATTTTTTATGCCCCAACACAATTCGCTTGTGTGTGAGCCGAACGCCGTACTAACTTCGCTTTTGAAATTTGCAACGCAGCATATGGAAATCGAAAAGTCCATTCTCCTACAATCCATGCTTTTATACATTAAGCAAATTCAAATTTGGAATTGTAGGGGGGAAGCCCGATAGGGATGAAGTGAAGATCGGTTAAAGCGCAGCCGCAACGCCGAAATGAAAGTCCGATCCGACAAAAGCTTCAACCTACACATTCAACTTTTGAAATGTAGAAGGCTGTGACGCCGCGACGCTTACCAAGAGACACCGCCATGAGTTGCTTGTATGCTATAATGCAAGTGGCATTTTAGAAGCGCCACGTGTTGCATCAGTCCGTCGACAACCAAATGTAATTAAATACATATGGCGCCATGAATGTGCAATCCCCCTTATTCCTAAGAATATTCCAAGCAAATCAGAATTATGAGAGTTTGGTATCCTAGGTGGCATGGGAAAAAGGAGCGGAAATATGACGTGGAATGGCTGATAGGAGGCCATTTTCGCACCCCAAATCCGCCTCTAATGATGAATCGGCCTTTAGGTTGCAATTTCGCCACTACCTTGGCTTACAAATTAGCTCCGGTTTCAAGGTGTGTTTGAGCGCTTAACGGCCGGGGAACTGGCCGAAAATCCGTAACATGTTCGGTTCCGCCTTTGGCTCGCATAGCCGTGGTTCTATATCTATCTTTGCTCTTAACATTTATTTTGTGTTGTCCTTTTAACATTTTGCGGTATTTAGCAGATGGTTTTGTTGACACAAGTGCTGAAAGAATTTACTTTAGAGTTCCCCAATAATTGTAATGCTAGAGGTGGGGCTTCGACTTCTTCTGCTGTTTCTTTATATCGTTGTCCTTTTAACATTTTGCGGTATTTAGCAGATGGTTTTGTTGACACAAGTGCTGAAAGAATTTACTTTAGAGTTCCCCAATAATTGTAATGCTAGAGGTGGGGCTTCGACTTCTTCTGCTGTTTCTTTATATCGATACATAATCTTTCTTTTAGTAGGTTAAATTGGCTTCAAATGCTACCAACAAATTTTGACTTCTGGGGCAGTTTGCATATTACCAAACATGATTTTGCCTCAACATAGAACACATCAAGTGTGTACCTATTACCTGCTCTCGAATTCCATATTGTCAAATCCTTCATGTGGTGGCAATATAAGGGCAAATTTTGACTTCTGGGGCAGTTTGCATATTACCAAACATGATTTTGCCTCAACATAGAACACATCAAGTGTGTACCTATTACCTGCTCTCGAATTCCATATTGTCAAATCCTTCATGTGGTGGCAATATAAGGGCGCAAAACAAATACGCCTCATGGTTGCAATTCTTTGAAAATTTAAGGATTGTGTAATTGCCTTCGTTAGCACCGATGTCTCTTTGTATTTTCAATTGCCGTGATGGTGACTTTCTCGATAATGTGACAAAGTCAAAGGAAGTATAAGCTATACGCTTCTCAACTCCATCACCAAGCAATATGGACAGAGATATATCGGTATGATCACAGCAATCCTTCCAATTACCAAAGGTCTTCATGGTGCTCCTTCTATTCACATCCGCTTGTTTTAGCTCATATCATGTTTATCTGCACCCAAGAGGTATTACTTAGTTGTCTAGGTTACCTTCTATAAATTACACTTCCTTCTGCCTTCTATATGATTATTTTGTTTGCTTCAAATTAACTGATGGTCTCTCTTTGTTTTAGCTCATATCATGTTTATCTGCACCCAAGAGGTATTACTTAGTTGTCTAGGTTACCTTCTATAAATTACACTTCCTTCTGCCTTCTATATGATTATTTTGTTTGCTTCAAATTAACTGATGGTCTCTCTTTGGCATCCTTTAGCGCTAGCGCAAGTCCTATAGCAAAACAGGAACTCCTCAAATGATGTATTTGATGTATGGTCAAAATGCTGCCATGAATTTATGTGATCTGTCCAGTTAGGAAAATATGCTCACTCATTTTATTACTGCTATCTACTTAAGACGCATTTTCAACCAAGTTGGTAAGGGAAAATATTCACCTCTGTAAAAGAGGTGGGGACTGGAATCAGCTTGCAAACATGTCAGGCAAGGTATGCCCTCTAATTCTATATTCTCCAGAATATACATCAATTCAACTCACTGCTGAGTGTACAAACCAATGTTGAAGCTTCTAGATCAACAGCTCCAAAAATATGTAACCATGGAGCAGTATGATGGGTTTGTGTGCCTGATTTTGGTTACTTTCAGAGTCCCCAAATTCCCACAGAGTAGATAGAATTAAGCCCGCTTCTCCCTTTGTTACAAGTTGCCATTTATATCTAACAAGAACAATATTGTGTAATTGGGCTTTAAATACTCATGTCACCTTTCCCAATTTCATTTCTTAAATTTGAGACTTGCTTTCTTTCTGGACAATTTGGTAGGATGGAGTTCAGCATGTGCCTATCAAATCCTTTGAAGCTTGATTATAAGTATGAACATGTTGCGCTTCTTCAATTTCACTTAATGTGTTGTGTTTTATGGGCCTGTTGTAGTACTTAGCATGAAGAAATCACATCATAGATTGGGGAGCTGAAAGACTATATCATCCCAAACTACGATGTATTTTGAGTAAGTTAGCATGAAATCACAGCATATATGGCGGAATCTGAATAACTTAGGATTGTGTCCCCATGTTTGTTTGCTTTTCTAATGACATACATATATTATAGGCACGTCTGCACAATTTAAGATTGTGTCCCCATGTTTCCTTTTGTTTGTGCAGTATTTATATCCAACAGATGATATTGTTATTGAGATGAACAGTAGCACTGAGTACATTACCTATGCAGACCTTAGTTGACATGCATTCTTGCAGGTTCTGAAGCAATCAGGTAATTCTTAGCAAAGGATTTGGTCTGCAATGGTTTTGTCGAGATGTTAATGCTCCAAGTCCATTTGATTTACCGTTCCATCTTTTTAGGGTTTTGTAAAAGTCTAGATGAGCACTTTCATGATCATGCTAGAAGCTCGAGTTAGTTGTAATGTTAATAGAGTATCCTGTGCTATAAATTATTCTTGCTATCTAATTTGGCACAAGGTCTTGATTTTGCTCTATGGTACATTTACTTGCACATATTTTTGATTAATTTATGCATTAGCATTTTAGGCTTCATTTTCTCCAGAATTCTACAACAGCATACATCATTGAATATCCTTAAATTCTTCATGGAACTAAATTACTAGCTGGCAAGCTTTCCTAGGCAGGACATAAGAACATGGTTTGCTAATTGATCTTTCTCAAGGTTTGCTATTAAATGTCCTTTTAAATGGCATTTCTCACTTTAGCCATCTTCAATTCTAGGATGAAATTCTGCTCTACAACATGGTGGATCTTCATATGCTACAGAGACTTTAAATTGGCAAGATTGAAGCTTTTGTGGACCCCTCCATGGCAGTTCTCTATTTCTCTTGCATCCAGAATGCTTATCATAGAATCAGTGCAACAATTTGGTTAGTGTCATCCAAATACGCAAGAAAAGTATTTGTAGTGCAACATGTTTAATGTTTTAGTATCAGGTACATGTCTGTGCATATCTAATTTGCATTGCCTCCGTGTTGCGTAGATCTGCTGATGAACGAGCTTGCCATTGCTTAATTTGGGCAATGCAATGTTAGGATCTCTCCCTATGGACATTTCAACTGTTGTACTGATCGACAAATTATCTTCTTTGCTGGATCTCTAATCTATTTTGTTGTATGTTGTTTTGCTTCTAAGCTATGTGAATTATCGTGCCAATTTATTGTTAAGTTAAAGGTGTTGATTTCTTGATGTAGGATCAGATGAAATTTTCAAAATAAAAGCCAACTATATTAGTCTTCACTTTGTTTACTTGGCTGGCCTAGATCCTCTTTGAAATATGGAAGGAATAGGCTTGCCTCGACCAAATGTATTTGGGTATTCTCAGGGTGCGTGAAACTGGGATTATTTTTTCAAGAAACAGATGGATCCTGGAGTTAGGATTTACTGTTTTCCCAAGTCCTCTATCATTGTAAGTTGGTGAACTATGTTGCTCTTATAATGTCTGAATAGCTTGCGACATGTCTGAATCATTTTTAACTAGCAGGTTCTGCAAATTCTTCCTGACTTACACAAGAGTAATTCCTCTTTTGCATTCCATGCAGGATCATGAATACATCTACAAAAGTATGATGGAAGGATCCACAACAATTGAGGTTAAACAAACCTAAGTAAGGCTCCTTATCCTTTATCAATACATCATGCCAAATATTGTATGATGAAAATTGTGTGGATATCTTAGCATGCTAATTTGCCAACATGGTTTATTTTGGAAGGTGATCTTTTTGTGTAAAGCTGCATCCACACATGCAAAGCCTGTCAGGAGTCATGTAAACTTACAAGTTGGTGCTTCACGATGTAGTTCTGGCTGGTGAAGACATGGTTGCTCCATTCCTATAATGAGATAGGTCAATATCTGTTGAACACACTTCTCGGATGGCATGTACAAAAAACGACATTGGTGGAGTATCATCCAGTAGCTGCTATGTTATCATTCACAAAAGAATCCAGCTCAGAGGAACCCAACTAAGAAGAATCCAGTACGCAAAAGAGGCATTATCAAAATTAGCAATTGGTAGTTAGACTGCTATATAAAATTCCCAATTTTGTGACAGCTGCAACCAGTGACAATGGGAAGTTTAGAAACACACATGCTTAGACAAAGATGATTTTTTAGAATGCCAATACTAGGCCATGCTCAACTCAGAAATTTGCATGATTAGACAAATGAATTATAGAATGTCAATACTATGATTAGACAGATGAATTATAGAATGTCAATACTATGCCATGCTCATCTCAGACATGTATACGTTAGACAGATACAAAAGGACATGAAATAATATTAAACAAAAAGATATGAAATAATACTAAGGCTATTGCCCATGTTTATACGTTAGACAGATACAAAAGGACATGAAATAATATTAAACAAAAAGACATGAAATATTGGAAGATAGGAACTCAAGTTCAAAAAACATGAAAAATATTAGGACTATTACCTACGTTTAGGAACTAGGAACTCAACTTCAAAAGACATGAAATAATGTTAAGACTATCACCCACGTTTAAGAGCTAAGTTCAAACTTTCGTAATATAGGCAACTTATGCATTTCACTAATCACTTTCTTTTGTCACGTTTGGTTTGTCCCTTAATTTAATAGCATATCAAAATAATTATTATTGCAAAGACCAACACTAGCATGGAAATTACATAGGTGCAAGATATTACTCGGAGAAACACTATATTTAGGACCATGTGTTTTAACAGTTTCCTTTTGTGCATAAGAGGCATCATATCATGTAGCGCAAAAACTTCAACGTAATGCCCCCAAGGCTTCAAAGATTACAATGTGTGACCCCTTTTTGTTTTCTTAGATGGATAAATACAATGTGAAATATTTTGAGGCAATATTTTGCAACTTTGTAGAAAAAAATTGTAATAAAACAATTGCAAAAATATGAAGGATCGGGCTATATATCATGCTAGAAACAAAGGTATATTGGAACATTTACATAAAGAACCACATAAAGACAATAATAGCTAGGGTCTCTAATGTTAGCTTATTCAACATGACTACAACACTATCTCAAAGAAGTGAATTGTCTGTGCAAACTTTCATTTCACTATAACATTCATCAATGGTGTAACTACTTACAATAGTAGCTAGGATCTTTAATGTTAGCTTATTCAACATGTCTACAACACTATCTTAAGGAAGTGTGCAAACTTTCATTTCACTAATCTGAAGCTATGATGAAAAGAACCTTGAGGTTCCATACTTCCGAAAGGCTGAATCATGCTCTGAAAACAAATCTGGGGTCGAATGTGTGCTTGAAGCCCAAAAATATTTTGAAATAGGGTTTGAACTTCGTGATTATGTCCATGAATGACTCAGAAATATGCAAAAAAAATCTTGAAAAGGGCAAAGAATCCAGCAGTTCTTAAGAGCTGCCCAACTGGATGAATTGCTTTCGTGAACTCCTTTTGTGGATGAAACTATGCATGGAATCCTGACCCCTTTTTACCATAACGACGAAGAAGAACGCATAACGACCTCACAGATTGCCATAAGACGTGTGAACGTTCCAAAATTTAAATGGTTTTTTTTTTTCCTTCGATTTTTTCCCCCGGACAAACCCGTGGACGTGGCAGCAAAATATAAAGGGAATAAAGAATGATACCTTAAAGATCTTGCCTATAGCGATTATATAGTTTAGATATAAAGAAGATGATGCCACGTGGTAATTTGTGATTCGTGATAAGCAAGAGTGATTATCCACACATTCCTTGACATGTGATGTGGCTCAATTGAATCTAGAAAATGGAGAGAGGCGAAAGCAGCCGCCTTTCGACCTGGTCACAGGAATTTCTACAATTCTCATCAAAATTGACCTGGATAGAGGATTATAATTGGAAGAGCAATCGGATGCAGTGTTCTGTGCTTCGATCCTTCTTCATACATTCGGTGGTGCAGTATATCAAGCAGTGGTGGTGCTCACTGTTTGCTACAGAGACACAGTCGGAATGGGCAGCTGCAGTTGGGAGGGAGCTGGTTCGGGTCCTTGAAAAAGGCATGTGGCTTCTCAAACTCTGTGAGATGGATTGGTCGACCACGTCTGTCGTAATTCCTAGCGGCCCTGCAGAGTTCTGCGAGATTGTTGATGACATGACGAGGTATGCGAAAATGATGAATATGGTGATCCAAGCTTCTCCCCTTGATTCTGATAGAACGAATGTGCTTAATCACCTTCAAATTAAAATAGATTCTGATACCTCCATTATGAAGACGACCTTGATTTGTGCTAGCAAACAGGACCAAGACGTGTTGCTGCAGAGCTTGACTGTTAAATCCGATAGAGTCGAAGATGGTCAATCTCGTCATTTCTTGAAACCTTTGTTTGGAGGGCAGTTTCCGGGCGAGCCTAATATTAATTATGCCCACCTGGAAATGTATCCGGAGATTTTAGGGAAAGGAACCTTTGGAACGGTTTTTAGGGCAAAATGTTTTGATAACCTACTTGTAGCTGTAAAAGAGTTCAAACCGGACGATGTTTCCTTTGGTTCCGAATTAAAACTGCTGATGAAATTGCAGGCTTCTGATTCGTCCCACATTCTGCGAGTACTAGGCCATTCGATAGATCAAAATGGCCGTAAGCTGCTGCTATTAGAGCTTATGGAGAAAGATCTGGCCAAAATTATACAGGAGAAGACTTGTTTTCTCCAATCAATTGATATTATAATTCAAATAGCGAAGGCAATGAAGCATGTGCACAAGAGCAATGTAATTTATCGTGATATGAAGCCATCAAACATTCTGTTGAAACGCTTAAATGATCAATATCTTGTGAAACTTGCGGATTTTGGATACTCCAAGGAGTACAATGAGGCGGACACATCTCATACTTATCTCAGGGGTACACTGAGGTATATGGCACCGGAAATGCTTGATCAAGATGATGGGAGAGAGAGAGGTGGATACACAAATAAGGTGGATGTTTTTAGCTTTGGTATCACCTGTTCAGAAATTCTGACTGGAAAACCACCATTTTTTCGTAAATTTAAGAACAGCACGAAAAGTATGAAAGCACTATTAGCGCAGGGGGAGAGGCCGGAATTGACGGAAGAAATTCCATCCAGATTAAAGGAATTGCTAAAGCTTTGTTGGCATCAGGAGGCCAATAATCGTCCAGATTTTGCAGATATTCTGGAAGAACTGTGGCATGTGAAGGAGGAATTTCTTGCATATAATTCTAGAAGAACTGTGGCATGTGACGCTGCCTCAAACAGGAAAGGGGATTCTAGTGAGGGATGTTCATTTCTCTCTGCATCTCCGAGTCAAAACCGTAAGCTAACGTTAGAAGGTAGTACGCGGATAGGCGGCATGCTTATAGCCAGGTTGAGGTTGGGTTCAGAGGATTGCGTTATAGAGTGGTTCCGCGAGGACGATGAAGGAAACTTATCTACAATCAAGAGGAAGCTGTTGAAGGGAAGCGGTGAAATCATAGAAGATGCATACGAGGTAACAGCCTACGACGTGGGTTTCAAAATTTCCGTAAAATGTTTTGGTATAGAGAGCACAACGGTCTGTGCTTCTGCCACTCATGCAGAATGGGTAACAGGAGACAATATCGTGAATAAAATCCGAAAGGACGGTGGGCAATTCCATGTGCGTATCGGTGAACGGAAGCCAAAATATAATCACAAGCTTGTATTCGGCATGAATGATTTTCTGCTACTGTGGTCGGTGCTACACCATGAAAGAAGCAAATATAAAAGTGGAGCAAAGATTGAAGCCGACGAAAATCATCCTTTGGTCTGCACTGTGACCACAGAGGGGCAGCAGACACACAGGCTCCAATTCAAAACCATACAGGAACGCGATGCAGCGGTATCCGTCTTCGAAGTTATGACAAGGAGCGCATCACTATTAGACCAAGCAACAATCTGAATTGAGCTTTTTATTTATTAATTCGGGCTAGAAAATGCCTTGATATTTGTCCACCACAATCACAGAATCCTATATTATAGATCTTGCATCCGTGACTGCCACCGGTTAGGTTGTTAGCATCTCATTACTGCATCCGGTAATTCAGCATGATTTGGGGCAACGCCCCTATACTTATATAGTCATATTGTGTTCACAATTGATATTATACACAATTACAGAGTTTCCTTGTTCTTCATCTGTTTCTTCTCCTCTTCATAATTTATGTTCACAAGATTCGATTCCCTGGATTCCATCACCGAGGCATTAATCATCGTCATTGCTTTGCAATCGAATCCTTACCATCCATTTTTTTATATAGCAAGGCGCTACCTTGCACTGCCTTCTACCGACATACTCGTAATCACAATGTTCTACTCAAGCCTGGCATAGACCAAAGCAAGGACAGGTCGATGCTCATATGGCATTTAACCATCCCGGTCAAGAAAAAATACATTTTTTTTTTCCGCAAGAAGCTTTGCAAAACGATTTAACTCCGGCATTCTAGTGGCCATAGCTATGCTGTGTGGAATTGGGCTTTTTGTGCATGGTTCGAAAATAGGGGAGTTCCTCCCCTAAAAATCCGCCCACTTGTGTTAAATTCCGATTCTCTTGAAAATTTTCCGGCAATTTTCCGGCAATAAATTAACAAATTTCCGGCAAAATACACTAAAAACTGCGCTAATATATATTTTTTCCGGTAGCCTCAAATAGCTAACGGCATTTTTACTGGTTAGACTCATTGCTATTTTCGAGCCCTGTTTTTGTGGTGGTTTCAGCCACATCAAACATCTCCATCGGGGGGGGCGGGATGAATATCGTGGCCCAAAACGGCTACCGGGTTCGCCCAAGCGAACCCCAAACCCGGGTTAATGACGTTGGCTGGCGGATGGCAGGCGGATGGCAGAGCATTGATTGCCGCCTAACGCCGGTTTGCCCAGCGAACCCCGGCGGGCCGACATATGGCGGGCTACCGGGTTCGCCCAAGCGAACCCCAAACCCGGGTTAATGATGTTGGCTGGCGGATGGCAGGCGGATGGCAGAGCATTGATTGCAAGCTTGTGATTAAAAAGATCGAGAGCTTGCGGTGAAGGCGCATCACGTTTTCGGCGGAACCGGATTGCTGAATTTTTTTTTCTTTCTTTCTTTCTTCCGCCGCCCCCCTGCAATCAATTCAAAATGGGTCGGGTAAAGCTTGTGATTAAAAAGATCGAGAGCTTGCTATATACCAAATCGGGCGCCTTTGATCATTAATCTTTTTTTCTGGCGGCGAAATCCCTTGTTTACGCCGCAGAAATGTTTGTACTCGCCATGATCTCGCCGGGCTTTATACCGCCCCCGCCATATGCACGGGCCCCGCCCGGTGTTCGCCTTCGGGCGAACCCCAGGCAACAAATCAATGTTGTGCCATCCGCCTGCCATCCGCCAGCCAACGTTAGTAACCCGGTTTTGGGGTTCGCTTGGGCGAACCCGGTAGCAATGCCACGCAAGCATCCCACCCCCGCGACGGCCCCGCCACGTCATTTGCGGAATCAATGTTGTGCCATCCGCCTGCCATCCGCCAGCCAACGTTAGTAACCCGGTTTTGGGGTTCGCTTGGGCGAACCCGGTAGCAATGCCACGCAAGCATCCCACCCCCGCGACGGCCCCGCCACGTCATTTGCGGGTTCGCCTGGGCGAATCCGACGTGTTCGCCTGGGCGAATTTTTGAGGTTCGCTTGGGCGAACCCGCTTGGTCTGACGAGTCAGTTTCGGGAGCCGATCGAAGCACCGTCTCAGTGGGCCACATAAATTCGGCAGTCACATTTGTGTCAGTTGTGGGGGCCCACATTACAGTGTTTAGAGGACTTCTATACTGAATTTCCCATCTAATTAGAGCAGCTCTTGCATCTAGGCTTCTCATCTTAATCGCCCGAGTGGTAAGATTATTGCTATCAAATAGAACATTATTTAGAGTCCTCAAAGCAAACCCAATCTAAGTAAAACTTCCTTTCTGTCGAATAAGCACTTCGTGAAAATTCTAATTTCAGCACGGAGTTAGCAGATTCTTAGCTGGCCCATCGCCATTTGTCTCATGATGCATTCATTTGATCTTTTTGTTGTGGTGACCTCTTAAATGCATTTTTTGTCTCTTGCTTTATTACGAGTCCTTCCCAGGCTTGTTGGTAGAGATGGATGGTCTTGGGCCTCATATGCCCTTTTTTTTTGTGTCTCTTGCTCTTTTGTCTGGCGATGCTTTCATTTCTTTAGCATTCATTTGTTCTTGTTGTTGTCTTGACGTCTTAAATGCAATTTTCACCTCTTGCTTTAGTATGAATCCGTGTAAGGCTTGTTGGTAAAGATGAATGGTTTTGGCCCTCTTAAAATGCATGTTTTGTCTTTTGCTCATGTGCCTCGTCATGCTTTCATTTCTTTGTCTCATGATGTATTCATTTGATATTTTCGTTGTCTTAACCTCTTAAATGTGTTTTTTGTCTTTTGCTTTATTATGAGTTCTTCCAAGGCTTGTTGGCAGAGGTGAATAGTTTTGAGCTTGTTGGTAGAGATGGATGGTTGTTCTTTTTGTTGTCTTCACCTAAATGCATTTTGTGTTCCTCTGTTTGCTTCTTGGCTCGAGCTCCTGGCTATGGCGTCCGTTAGCTCTCCACCCCTACAGGATCTGAAATGCCATCGCCCGCCAGATCTATGGAACCGCCATAGCCACAAAAAGATATGTGATTGTAATTTTATCTTTATCAACTGTTTGTGGTTAAACAAGCAGGGTGAAGGGCCATAAATCCAGAAATTTTTATGACACCTGCTACCACGTACATAACAACCATATTAATGCTTGTTTTTTGTTCTTTATGGTGCAGGTAACAGGAATTTCTGCTCCCTGCAATGTTTTCCTTGTATGCATGATGCAAATGATAAGAATCGAGAAGAAGAATTTTTGTATTTTTGAATAGGAATTGAAAATTGTAGGCCCCCTTTTGATTTGCTTTCCTGTCATGCATTGGTCAGTACTGATCTGTGTAGTGGATGTATTCCCTTTTGAGTCTTGGAAACCTGCAACCAATCTACCTCATTACGTACTTGCTTGAAATTGAATCTTGATGCATTATATTAGCATATACAAAGATTCTGGTTCTACTTGTTAAAAAGACTTTGCACCATCGAAAGATCACAAAATATTGTAGTTGGTGACTTACCTTTTTAGAAAAGCACTGCATAATATCCTTCCAAATAGCAGATCTTCATTGGTGGGATGAATCAAGTTGTCTCTTTAGTCCATAAAGTATCCACTACAAAAATTCATTTTGCAAAAGGCTTAGCAACGTATGAAATAATGTAGAGATTAAGAATGGCTGAATGCAAGTATGTGCCTTGAGTGAATGGAGAAAAGAAAACCACAACTTGCTTTGTCCTCATATCTGCTTTCAGAAGAGTTTAAGACTTGCACATGCTTGTATCATTTCCTAAATAGTGAACTTAGACTTGTCTCTACAATGCTCTGAAGCACAAAAAGTTGTGCTGAACATCTGTTGTGCTTGTGTTGGAGGAGTTGAAATACTTGATGGTGATAGCAAGTCGCTCTGCTTAAATATTAATTGTTTGGCCTGGAAGCCTAGATTAGGCTGAAATTAGGCCAAAGATCTCTGAGTTACTTGCAGTTTCTTGCAGTTTCTGCACACCCAGAATGCTACCCAAGAAGTTACACATCCATTGAAACCACCCTAACTCAGTACATGCTTGGCACGAGTTATGGCACAGATAAAAGTGCCCTTCTTTTTCAATCTAATCATGCTACAGCCAGAGACTGCAGCGATGCCAACAACATCATATACTGCTCTTCCAGCCATAGCTAGCTTCAGGGGGATCGGGCGGTAGCCAGCGGAAGAAAGGCAGTGGAAGGGATCAATCATGGCATCCTAGATGGTCCATAAAGACCTTATTCTTCTAATCATACATGTAAATTAGTGGAATATGGCTCTAGAAGGTCAGTTATTTGTTCATTGTAGATTTCCAAAACTGAACATTTACAAATATCAGATGTTCTTGTGTCTGCGCTTCTTCTGGCACATAAATGGTGTAAATGATGTGAGCCTCATTCTATTTCATTGTCAAGAGCAAAATGATTGGCAGTTGTTGATACATCTCTCACCTACTTTATCCTTGAAAATAAATACTCGAAAACTTGTGGCGTCATCCCCTGTTTGTCATTTTATCTAAGCCACCCATATTTCCAAGCATGGTGTGGATTTTTTCCACTACCAATCTGCAGAGCTGGGATGGATCAATAAGTTGAACACATGTAACTTTGTAGTTGGTAATATAACAATAGATGCTCACCTGAACCATAAGCAAACATGCAACTATATATCCTGACATGCAATTCTCCACCATTGCAAACCAGCCACTGTTGGGAACCACAACGTTCAAGAGAATAGTTTCAGCTTTATGAGAACCAAGACCTTACCAAAATGGAGCAGAAAAGTCCAAGGGTAATGCAAGCAACAAAACCATATGTCCTCTGTAAAAGAAGTCATCCATAAGTTGCTTTATCAAGTGCAAAATTCTGGAAAATAATACGATGTTAAGAGTAGAACGGTATGCTTACGCACCTGGCTTTCTGCTGATCGTACCCATGTCAGGCTTTGAGGTCTTTCCTGCTTTATACATCTGATATAACCCTGTGATGATATTTTAGAGCTAAAGACTGTCCTAAGACTATAAGAATGGTCCCGAGATAGTTGAATAGCAGTTGTTGGGAACCGCAACGTTCATGGACAATGGATTCGAAGCTTTTGAAATTAGCTCCAGATGATCTGGGACTTGTTCTTCGGGACTCTAGAAGGCCGATTTGGAGAAGCCCAGGTGCTGCAAGTCAACTGGACCATCTAAGCAAGAGAACTCCAGCGGGCAGGCTCAGGATCTAGGTTTTGTTACAGTGCACAGTTTGCACTGAGAATTGCAAGGGATGCTTGCAAGATCACGAAATTAACCTGGGCAGAGTTTCGAAGCAGTTGGTGCATCCAGCTGCTAGTCTCAAACAACCAAACCTGGACGGAATTGCACAAATCCGTTGAGCGTTTCATCGGGGTCATTTCATTACCTATCCGGGCCGTCCAAAATTTAAGTTGAATCTCGACCGATCAATCTAGGGCGAGATTCAAGACAGACATACAACATTATTTTATTACTGGTTACGGTGCCCAGCGTTGCTGGGCATAATTTGGGAACATGTATATATGTTGAAAACCTATAACGAAAGATGGGCATAATTTAGGCATCATTTAGGAACCTATATACCTCATCATTTAGGAACCTATATACCTGTAAATGAAAGCTGGACATAATTTGAAAAACTGTATATGTTGAAAACCTATAAATCAAAAGCTGCAATGCATAGTGTGTGATGCTTTTATGTTGTAAGATTGGTCAACTGGGTTGGGTTTGGGAACTAATATATGTTGTTGGGGACTTATATATGTTGAAACCTGTAAAAGAAAAGCCACAATGCATCGTGTCTGCTGCTTTTGTGTTTTTAAGAATGATCAACATTATGCAATTTGTTGGTGCTTTTGTGTTTTTAAGATTGATCAACATTATGCAATTTGTTGACGTGATAGTAGTTGCAACTCAAACCATCGAAAATTTTAGTTGCCCCGGCGGGCCATTTGGCCATAAATTACTGGTTCTGGCAAAATGTGACGGTCGGCTTGAGTAGGATGCCTCACCTATAGACTACATGCAGATTCGCCATTTCATGGCACTTTATTATCTATTACGACATTAGAATGGCCAATTACATGTTTGCTAATTGGAGTGGTATCGACTTTGGGGCCAATTTAGTCCCGCGTGAGAACTACTTATGTTTATGGAATGGCCATTTAGGCCACTTGGCCAAATCCCATAATGCCTTACTTTCGCCACATCCTAATTCATTAAGACGCCCCTCATAAATTCGCCAGTTATGGAGAGCCAATATTATTTGAAATTTTTATTCCTAGATATATTTATAAACTAAGAATAATCCTGCTCTTTTGGAAAATCGAATGTTGAGGCAATTTTCTTTGCTCTTTACAAAGACTCTGGCATCCAATTCTCCTTACTAGCAATCTGTGCATTATTGAACGACAAGCAAATTTTATCAAAGGAGCATAAGCGAAACATGAAAACAAGGGCGTCAACAATCAGGTTAGATGGTCGTTAGATTTAAAATAAGAAAATAGAGGTGGTGATTGGATTATTATGAATGGCTTCATTTGTATAAGATCTGTATACGTCGAAGTTCGATGCATACAATTTAGGGATGCATATAATTTAGAGCAATTTTATTAAAATATTTTGTGTAGCATTGTGAACATTTTCGCTTTCTTTACTTTCAGATGGGCTATGAAATTAAATTCGTACAACATGTAACTTTAACACATAACTAGAAACGTGTGCCCGGCGATGCCGGGCATTTGTCATGGACATGTGGAATGAGTAGATGTAACAGGGTTTGTAGGTGGAACTATAAGCACTAAATGTATTCTTGTCTATAGATGTAAAGGAGTGTCAGGCATTAGCTGAGGATACGTAGGAACAATAGACAACGGGGTGAAATAGAATGCGTAGACATAATAGCGTGCATCCAGTTTAGGGTATTGCTTTAGAGTTTTATGAAAGATTGAAAATCTAATGCCTGGATAATAA
Organism: Isoetes taiwanensis; assembly: GCA_021234155.1. Lineage (NCBI taxonomy): Eukaryota > Viridiplantae > Streptophyta > Lycopodiopsida > Isoetales > Isoetaceae > Isoetes > Isoetes taiwanensis. The sequence goes on along the minus strand of JAJEKV010000008.1, from coordinate 22,137,531 downwards.
AATTGCAATTATAAGGTTTATAGGTCCTATTATATCACAATATAAGGGTGGCCAGAAAAAAGTGGACAACCCACCTCAAAATTATTTTAAGTAAGTAGATATCATTCTACTTATTCATTTGTTTTGGTTTCATAATATTGGGTGAAGGCATATTTCATCTATTTCAAGCCTAGCTTAAGTTAAAAAAGATCCTATGATATAAGCAAAATGACCAAAGACGTCAACACGTTTGACTCATATGCCTGTAGTTGTGCCATGTGACTCCTACCAACCTTGATCAGGCGCTTATGCAGGATGTAGAACTGGCTCGTTCTAGGGTTCTCACCAACTACTTACCCTGAGTAAGGGCCTCCCTAACATAAAATGCAGTCTTAGGACCAAATTCCTTTGAGAAAATATAATTTGGCAAATCCACCATTGAAATTGTCTCCATATCTAAAAGATGCTTAATACATAGTGATGATGTTATGCGATCTAAAAACACATACCAAACCCTACCCTAAATTTTCTGTGTGATGACATGATCAATAGCATGCTCCATTTATGTTACATCCTTTCAGTTCTTCAAGTTTAATGATGTGATAAATCCTTCAACCAACTCTAAACTCTAGACCCTAAAACCATGAACCCTATGCCCTAACATGTGACTTTTTCATGCATATGCATAATTATTTAAAGTGATCTTAAGCGAGATAGTTTTTTTTTATAGAAATTCCAAATTGATACAACATAGAAAAACCAAGGTACTCAAGTTGCCACTCACACCAATATCTTTCAAAATATAATCCATATGGATTATTGTCCACAAATGGGTGGGGATAATGGGCCAAAGAATTTCCAAGGAGGGGAAAAGAAACTTGTACCAGGTTAAGCAATTATTTGCATTAAGGTTTCTCAATCCATATACAATTCATTATTGTCACCCTTCACTTCCATCCAAATCCAGCACAATATTATAAAACTTAAAAACAAAAGTCCTAAACCCAAGAATAATAATCACGAAAAAGAACCTTCCTAAACCCTCAATGAGTTAATACAGAAACCCATGATTACAAAAGCTCACAATTGCTACTTCCAAAGAAACAACATAGAATGTGAAAATGGCATGCTTAAGACATTAAACAATGTAATATTTTTTTGTGCAATTTATTTCATGCATGCACATGATCCTTCATGGAAATTTGCATGAGTCTGGGCTAGAGGTTACATTTCTGTTTAAGAAACTTTGCTGCTTGTTGCATGAAGCCCAATGCTGAGATCAAATTTGTTAAGCACCGATGTAGCATTTTTTTGTGCAATTTTTTGATGTACATGAAACTTCATGAAAAATTGCATGAGTCTAGAAAATTAGGAATAATAAGGCTTGGACGTTGTTGTTTGTTGCATGAGCCCAGAAGTTACATTTGTCTTTTACTCTCTTATTTGATCCTTTAACACAGTGCTGCATCCATTATGCCAACAAAACTATTATTAGCCCAAATAGGTAATTTTCCTAAAGTAGTCACAGCTAAATCGGCATAACTTAATGCACTGGAATATTGTGTACTTTCATAAACTATTTGGATCAAATATGAGCATGCCGGCCACAAAAAACCAGGAGCATCAAATAAATTTTAACCTGCCATATATGCCTTATAGATTTCTAGAGGAGACAACTCAACTATACCCCAAAAACCTTTAGAAACTCGAATAACAAATGAGAATGCAACTTATAGCAGAATTTGTTGAAGCATGTCCATATAGAATTGGCATTTGCTGATGCCATTCCCACTCGCATTAATGCATTACAAATTGCATCTCATTTTGATAGTCTAAGAATAAACAACCAGCATAAAGCAAGAATTGTTCCAATGACTTACATCTTCGAACGCCTTGATATAATTGCCACATGCATCAGTAGGCTCAACAATTGTGAGTGTTGGCAAACGTATGGCTCTCATGTTGCACTACTCCATGTTGCACCACTCTAGCTCCTATGATGCCATCAATTGCACAATGGCCAATCGTACTGCCAGTTTCAAATGCAACTCCTGTTCACATCTTATAAGGTTAACAATCTAAAGCAACGCACAAACAGAGTCAAATAAAAAAGACATTAAGCTTGCAACCCTCGCCTGTTCATCCCAGTCCATAAATAATCTATTGAAATAATTTATTGAATCCCTCAAGCCTGTGCGTATTTGCTACTATTTCCAGTGGCATGAATGGCCAGCATCGCTCTCATCTCTGGTCCTTGTAAATCTTTCCACAAAACCCTAGCAAGACCATTCCATCATAGAACCAGATTCAGAAAGCTGCGCTGATGCTGGAGGAGATGCAAAGATTGCTAGCATCAGATTCCTGCAGTTCGATTTCTACCTCTGCGTCTATCAAAAACCTTGTGCCACTGTGCTAGCAAGACCATTCCATCATAGAACCAGATTCAGAAAGCTGCGCTGATGCTGGAGGAGATGCAAAGATTGAAGGTCAGCTGCCATAAATAGAATGCCGTAATTGCAAAATCTCAAAATTTGTATGACTAATGAATTTGTACATAAAAGCCCCGATGGTTGATTTCCACTAAACTGGATAGATAGTGCAGTGCAATCATTTCTATGAAAGAAACAAAAGTCTAGCATGGAACTTTGTCATTTTCAAGCATCAAAGTAGATCAAAACAACGCACAACATGGTCATTGCATGACAGACTGCCAATTTTTCTTCGAGGTAACACGGCAAACACAATTTATTTATAAAAGTCTAGGGGTGTTGATCCATGCACAACCAAAATTATCTGCAAGTGACAACAGTAGTAACAGTAACATGATGTATATTTTGCATTAGAGAATTGAGACCTAGGATAAGATCAAAAACCCAGATTCTTGCTTTGAATTCAGGTTGGGATCATCAATGTGTCGAAAAGAAGAATGCATAAAGATCTTACTAAAAATCATAGAGAAGGCATCAAGCTTACAAACCACATATGGTAGACCGTAAGTTTAAAAAAATGAGTTCGAAGCTATCAATGGGCCTTATTTGCCCAAAATATAAAGTATAGACTCATGAATATGAAAAATAAAAGATCCACGTTAAATATGTTCCTAATGGCCACTACAATACAAATCCACTAAATCGACCAAATTTAAAATATTACTTCAAAACTTAACAAATGAACCTACAATATTTGATACATACCCAAGCCCTCAATCAATCAAATTGGCTAAATTTGATACCGGACTTAAGCTCAAAAAATCTCAAACCGTAAGAAGAATATTGTCTCCAAATCCAAGTCCCCGTAATAGGAGTTAAGCTCACATGCATATTTTGTCTGCTCAATAAGCTTATAATCGGAATTATAATCAATGCGCCCTCATAAATGATAGATATTCAGTACTCCATCGAGTCCTTTCACCCTTTCACACCGAAAGAAGTTGGATATTTACCACATTTCTCACTACCATCAATATAGATGTTCATGCACAAAGAAACTCTTACACGGAGCTCTTGAATAAACCCTTTTGTGAGCATCCACGACAAAATAAGCTTAGATTCTCGATATTCTAGAAAACATGAGTCTTGTTCGCAGAAATCATACATACGCTTATCCGATAACTCATCCACAAAATGCGGCCTAATCACAAAGCTTCAAGGGTCCATTCCGACAGCAAATCCAAACATGCTTTTCGCCCAAATCCATAACATGCTGCTGCTCTGCAAAGAAAAGATCTTCGAGATCCATGTCCAATCTGGTAGTCCACAAAATGCGCGGTAATCACAAAGCTTCAAGGGTCCATTCCGACAGCAAATCCAAACATGCTTTTCGCCCAAATCCATAACATGCTGCTGCTCTGCAAAGAAAAGATCTTCGAGATCCATGTCCAATCTGGTAGCCAAGGCTCTGGCGGCCTGGGCAACAAAGGAATAAGGAAGACGACCATCATAGCTACAGCAAGAGCCTTCTTCAAGATCTGAGAGGAATCCATTTGCAAGAAACTGAGAGGATCAAAGGGCCTTTTCAATTCTAAAGAAATGCTACTTGTAAAAGCGTTTTGGGCACCTCTCCTGCACCTAGGGAGAACTCCAGAATGCTCTATGTACAGACATGAGTAAATAAAAAACTCTCATAGTTGTGAACCGACGGAACAAAAGCCTGGAGAAGAAGGGCAGAGATATCATCACTGCCACAGCCACGCCGCACTACCTTGTACACGCTGGTTCCTACCTTCATAAAAATTCAAAATTTGGGAATTCAAAATCAGCATTGAATGCCTGCACCAGTGTCTGGAACGGGGACGCAAACTGAAAAGGGAACGCCGCATGCGGCGTTACATGCGGCGTTCCTGGCACAAATTCCAACACCCTCCCATTTTAAAAAAGAAGATATATATGATAGCGACTTCTTTATGCTTGGGCAACTAGCTCTATATTTAATAAGGTTCTAGCTAAAAATCGCCATTTGAGCTACACATTGTTAGATATTTGGCGCAAAAATTGTCAATTGGGTTGTAACCACATTAGAAAGAAGTAGGAAAAATGGCCAGTTCAGGCTATACTTTTGTGGGCATGTTTTGCAAGGAATGGCCAATTCATTATACTTATACAAAATTATAGGTCCCTTAAAATTTTCCCCGACTCAAACGTTATCTTGTAACCCATCTCTTAATTTGTAGAATTCTTGAAGATTTAGTTCAAACATTGTCTCGTAAGCTTTTACTCTGCGCTTAAATTTTTTGGATTCTCGAAGATTTGGCAAAGGTTTATGCATACATGCACATGCTCTAGTTAGATATACGTGCGTCATGGTGTGTGCATGATTGTACAGGTTAAAGCTTACATTAATAAGCAAATTGAGCTTTAAATCCATGTGTATGCAACCATTGGATTTGCATGTGTATTGTTACAATGCATTGTCATATAGAAAACATCATAGTTTTGTGTTTTATGTAAAAGACTCTCGTTATACATCTTCAATTTAGCATACAACAATTTACTCTGTTGTAGATATATAGGTTCCTTCCACAACATTTGAAAAATCAACAATTCAGCCTTGAATCCGAGAACCTGCATGCATTTAAATCAAGAACTCTATTATCTTTGCGCAACTGTATGCATGACAGCGCCTGCATTGTGAGAACCTCAGCATATGCCTTGAGATAAAGTGCCGTATGCCCTGAGATACGGTGCCATGATAGTGTTTGCATTGTGATAAATATGTACAATGTATTATGGATTAGATTGTAGATATGAAGAAGGATTGCCCAAATGGTTTTGAATAGGGAAGCACTTGCCAAGGACAACAAAATGTGCTGTCTAGAACAACAGTAGCACAGTTTGTAGCACGATCTTTCTGCGCATAGGTTTTCAACGTGCATAGTCCCCTGCATCAAAATAGATCGAAGTTAAATTCAAACAGCAATATAAGACATTTGACGATCGATTTTCAATGTTTGCACGATTGAATCTAATATTCAGAAATGGCCAGTATGCAAAAACACACTCACCACTGAGAGAGCCCGTAGAATTGACAAAGATGTCTTCCCCTTCTTCTCCACCTATGGCTGAAAAGGCAAGTGCAGTCTCCATCTATGCTGGAAAGGCAAGTGCAATAATGCTCTCTGTGACACCATACGAATCATCCCAATCATCCATGCCCTTTCTAGGATTATAATATTAGGCTAGGGTAGAATTTGGTAAGAGGAAGAATGATTGCTGAGCCTAAAAGAATCCCAGCCATTATTGCATGAGGTAACTGCTTCGTGTTAAGTCGAATAATTCTAAGTTATTTAATATGACAAATTTGAATGCACTTACTGGCAGTTGAAATAGAGTTTTATTTCTTTATTCCGTTCCATCTCTTCGACAGAAGATTCAGTTTCTCTCACATAATCAGCACTCCTTTTCATAAGAGTCCATGGTATTAATGGATGTTGGTTCCACTTGCCTTCAAACTTCTTAGGTTGTGGACCATCTCCTGTATTAGTATGGATAGCATGAGAAAAGGTCTGATTGAAGTCGAAAGACAAAGTAAGAAATATACTACCTCCTTCAAGATATCATAGAGCTCCTGCATAGGCAGGATGACGCGTGCCATCAGGAAGCCTGTAGTGAAAATATGATGAGAAGTAAAACTATGATGGCACCAAATACATAAGATTTAGTAGACAGAATTCCAGACCAATTGGTTGAAAAATGTTCTCCTACAATAGTGCATTATGTTGTATTGGATACCAATTTATATCACTATTTCAAATATCATACCTGTTTAAGCAATGCAACAGAGGAAGGAGCAGATGAGAACGTCCAATCAATAGGAAAACTGCCAGTGCTATATTATATAGTTGCCAAGCTTAACTGTTTGCTTTTTACTGCGCATATTCTATAAATATGGTTCTACCAAGATGCGAAAACAACTGAAAATGGAAAAGGGTTTATTGCCAGCTTCCAAGAATGCCTCTGCAGCACCCAGAATCTATAGCATGTAGCATCAATCTAGGATGCATGATTCATTACTTTCGCTCCATTGAAAATTATCCTAAACTTAGAGACGTATATATGCTTGGCTACGCCTAACTAAAAAAAAAAAAAACATTAGGCATTGGAGATGGGTGGAATTAGGAACTGGACATACCTTATGGGCATTCAAGGCATCAGGAATCGAGAAACACTGTGCTAACTGTGAGAAAGACTTACACCCTCATGCGTTGAATATGCCGCCATGGACATCTGCCAAAATTCATCAGCAGAATTATCACCCCTTCTCCCGTCACCTGTTCTTCTGATCTGTTACCAAAATCGTTTCCCTTTTTGTCTCGAGTCTCCATCGTCCAATTGTCCTATATCCAGAGCAAGAGGATCTGTGGGCTTTCATCTAAAAAGACCCCCTGGCCAGAGCTTCTGAATGATGGGCTCAACATGAGCATAGCGGATCTTCTGCTCAATTCCCAAATCTGTGAGTGTTTTTGCTTGAGTTATCCAATGCCTCAAAACCCAATTCTTTAGTCTTTCGATCTACCTTGCTAGCCCCATTTCTGGCCTTAAATCATCCTGAAACAGAGTTTGAGCTTTGAGTATCTCTAGCTATGCCTCCCAGTATCATATGCACAGAAAGGGCCATACCATGCATACCTCTGATGTTTTGGAAATGGGCAAGCTTTTCGTTATTTTTCAGTGTGAGAAAGGACTGCGAGAAAGGCCATGGTTGTTGCTATACTTGGGCGAGTCAAGGTCCTTATGCTGTCTCTGACGAAGGTGCCTCCCCATAGATCTGCCTTTGATTCTGTCCCCACCCGTTTCCTTTTGCTCAAAGCTGCTCAGCCGCCATTCCCGATGTATAGCTCCAACCTAAACTGCACAAAACGGGACCTGAAGACTAAATCCGAACCATATCCGTGAACTGGAGGCCGAAGCTGTAACACGAACTTGAAGGTTAAAAAACCCTAAAAAAAAGTCACGAAAACACCCATCCGTCCGATCTAGGCAAAATAATCTAGACCGTCAGATCTAGGGCTGGGTCCAACACTTACACTATAACATTATAATAAAAGATATAGGAGGATAATAACAGTCAAAACACCTTCATTCTGTGACGCTCCCTGCTAAACGTACGGCGCCCGGCCGTACACTCGGCAGGAAATCCCCCATCCGGCTCAACAACCGCATGGGCCCTTCGTCTACCCCGCACTCTGAGGTGACTCTTAGTGCGGGAAGGGAACACGAAGGTGTCTTGCGCACCCTTCCCCTATGGGCTCCTATAACAGCGAAAGAGCGATACCACCGCTAGGCCTCAAGATAGAGCAGACCGAGTCATGGCATGGCGAGGGCTGGCATAGAACAATGGCTAGGGTTGACCACTCCATCCGCCCCTCCTGTGCATACTTTGCAAATGGGCTAGATCAGGCTCTGACAGGACTCTAGCCGCCTCAAGATAGAGCAGACCGAGTCATGGCATGGCGAGGGCTGGCATAGAACAATGGCTAGGGTTGACCACTCCATCCGCCCCTCCTGTGCATACTTTGCAAATGGGCTAGATCAGGCTCTGACAGGACTCTAGCCTTCCGGACACGCAATCCCATGGCATCACCCATCGGGACTACTCCAGGTTGCATCTCCCTGGTCCGATGAGGCAGGAAGGGTTGCATCTCCCCTTCCCAGGATCTAGCGCCCACACGCAAGGACCGACCATAAGCCTAGCCCACTATGGGATCCCCCGAAGCCCCCACTCGGCAGGGATCCTCCCTCCACTTTCCCTCTAGCCCCGTTATATGGTGCTGAGTCATATCATAGCCTCAATAGCCTGGTGGGCTCCTATGCACAGGCCGCAACCTAGCCCACTATGGGATCCCCCGAAGCCCCCACTCGGCAGGGATCCTCCCTCCACTTTCCCTCTAGCCCCGTTATATGGTGCTGAGTCATATCATAGCCTCAATAGCCTGGTGGGCTCCTATGCACAGGCCGCAACTAATAGGAACTAAGGGATCTACTCTAGGAGCATACTACATATGGCTCTAGGTCTCTACCCCCCTTCCCAATACAAGAGGAGCAAACAAGATCAACCAACATCCATACTCATCACATCATGAGAATAATCATAAGAAGAACATCTTAACCTAATCATACAAATCCATTAGGGCGGATTTGGGGTCTGAAAATGGCCTCCTATCAGCCAGTCCACGTCATATTTCCGCTCCTTTTTTCCCATGCCACCTAGGATACCAAAATCTCATCATTACAGATTTACTTGTGCCTCTTGGTTTGTCGGATACCAAAGCGTGCGTGTTACCGATTCTTGCTTATTTTCATTTTAGAGGCCATGGCCATACAAGCTTCCCCGCCTTCCACATTTCAAAATTTGAATGTGTAGGTTGAAGCTTTGTATCGAGACTTTCATTTCGAGGCCTGGCAATTTCGCTTATGGGTGGTTCACATGGAGAAGTTTAGGCCCTCCTCCTGAGTTCTCAAGCGAAAGTCAAGATTAAAAAAAATTCAATGGCCAGCATCAGCTACGCAAGTTGGATCTTGCAAGGGCTGATTTTCCAAAACGGGGCTGAATTTTTTGCCTCAGCCAGCGAGGTTTTAAGCCGGTAACCCGCTTTGTCCATGTGAACCCAGCATTAACCGGGATCTTTACTTCATCCCAATACAGGCTTTCCGCCCCCTACAATTCAAAATTTGAATTTGCTTAATGTATAAAAGCATGGATTGTAGGAGAATGGACTTTTCGATTTCCATATCCATGTGAACCCAGCATTAACCGGGATCTTTACTTCATCCCAATACAGGCTTTCCGCCCCCTACAATTCAAAATTTGAATTTGCTTAATGTATAAAAGCATGGATTGTAGGAGAATGGACTTTTCGATTTCCATGATGTGTGGATAAGGATCCAACTGACTCACGAATATGCTCCAGTCTTCAATCGCAAAAAAAGAGGTCTAAAAAATAAGAACTTAGACCTCGACGTGTTGTGTCTTGCAGGCTCAAAACAGTATGGAAGCTCCAAATGATGTGTGGATAAGGATCCAACTGACTCACGAATATGCTCCAGTCTTCAATCGCAAAAAAAGAGGTCTAAAAAATAAGAACTTAGACCTCGACGTGTTGTGTCTTGCAGGCTCAAAAAGTGTTGACAATGAAGGCATTCGGAATCGAATACAGTTCCTTGAGATGAGCTGCTTCTGATAAGGAAGGGGAAATGTCTGTGAAGATGCTAATAAATGACATTATACTTTGCAATGCGAAGGGTTTATACATTCTTGAAGTACAAAGGTTATGGTGTTTGTGTTTAGATATCGTTAATACAAGAAGGCTTTGACTACCTTTAACAATAGATTCCTTTAAAACTCTATTGCTATTTGAATTATAGCAAAAATGAGTCTTGAAACTCTTTAAGTAGTAGAAGAACTCTTTGGTGTTTGTGTTTAGATATCGTTAATACAAGAAGGCTTTGACTACCTTTAACAATAGATTCCTTTAAAACTCTATTGCTATTTGAATTATAGCAAAAATGAGTCTTGAAACTCTTTAATCATATGATGCGAAATCTTCATGCTTGTGCAGTAATTGCATATAAGAAATTACCGTGTGATCCTTATGTAAAAAGTAAATAGAAACACAAATATTCAACTTACAACTTAGCGTAAACAAATAGTATTTTAATAAACCAACACTTTATATACTAACACTTTACACTTTAAATAAGATATTTCTTTCTTTCCTTTTACTTGAAAGCTATTTTTTTTTTTCAAGATGGATCACACCAAGCTTAATAATACATATGCAAAAAAAAAAAAAAGGGACACACTAAATTGCATGGTGTGATCCACTTTCTTATTTGTTGTCAAATTAAAATTAAACACAAGTACTCATTCCTATTTGTATCTAAAATGCTTTACCACTCTTAAGTACATAAGTCATTATCCCTTTTCAAAGAGCATATTATTTTTCAAGAAGGATCACACCAAGCTTAATAGTACATATGCAAACAAAAAATGGAACACACTAAATTCAAGATCGTGTGATCCACTTTCTTATTTGTTGTCAAATTAAAATTAAACACAAGTACCCCTTCTCATTTAATGCTTTACCACTCCAAGTGCATAAAGTTATTAGTCATTTTCAAAGAGCATATCTTTTTTTTTAAGAAGGATCACATCAAGCATCCTATTTGCATCTATCAAATTAAAATTAAACACAAGTACCCCTTCTCATTTAATGCTTTACCACTCCAAGTGCATAAAGTTATTAGTCATTTTCAAAGAGCATATCTTTTTTTTTAAGAAGGATCACATCAAGCATCCTATTTGCATCTAAAATACTTTACCAACTCTAGTAGTACATAAAGTTATTAGCCCTTTTCAAAAAGCAAACACTTTATCAATAAATGAGCACGTCACATATCCACACTTAACTTCAAATAAGACACACATGTATTTCTTTTATTAAAATAATAACACCAAGTCCCTCATCAATAGTCTCTCATTTGCATATAAAATATGTATCATTCCAAGTTATATTATGTTTTTCGAAGAGGGTCCCAAAGCAAAATACAAACACATAATTTTCTTGTTTGTTGTCAATAGATAATAACACCAAGTCCCTCATCAATAGTCTCTCATTTGCATATAAAATATGTATCATTCCAAGTTATATTATGTTTTTCGAAGAGGGTCCCAAAGCAAAATACAAACACATAATCAATAAGCCAACACTTTACCAACAACCAAAGCTTTATTAAATAAGATTTTTATGTTATTTTATCAAACCTAACAATGTTTCCATATGTGACACTTTGAGTTAACTATCAAACATTTCTTCATTGCAAGGACATCATTCTCATAAGGCTTGCACAATTAAAAACGAGGTCATGGGACGACTTTCAAGCTCGGCTCCCACAATTTTACAACGTGAAACTAGATGCCCATTGCCCTGAATGTATATCTTGGAAAAGCATGTCTCTTATGTCCATATGTTAGACAACAACGATGCCGTAATGCTTTTCCCTAGTCCCAAATCCCCTCGGCATCCGATAAATATAGCCCAAAGAAAAATATTTGATTCAAGGAGTGAATATAAATCAAGAAGAGGGAAGAAAAAGAAGCAAGGATCACATGACGCTTGAAATCTCACTACACATTTACAAAGTGCATATGCATTTTCGCATGGTGTGATCCATGTATTATTGAGGGTGCAAATTTGCAAATATCCTCCTCTTCAAACCCCTTCCCCCCCCCTCCCTTTTTTTTGCAATATACTATCCATAGCATTTATTTTGAACCCTATAGTTCTACCTATTCATTATGTATGAATGTCGCTCCTACATGTAACTCCATAGTCATCCTTCGTTAAGGATAGCATTCTCACCCACAAGCCTATGGATAGATATCCTTCCACCGCCATGCCTTTATTGTTTTGTAAGTGATGAACTGCCGAAGCAATGTAGGAGTACTAGGAGCAATGATGGATGCAATTAGAGATACGTGATCGGTCGTTGAATTGTAAGAATGAATGGCAAGAAGCAATACGATGAATGGGAAGAGCCGAAAAGTAGGAAAACTTCAGAATGAAAATTTGGGTAGTAAAAACATGGCATGTAACGTGACGCTTGCTTGTCCCAAGACATCGCCTCGCCGTTGTTGCTTAACTCTATGCAAGCCCCGCGAAAAACACGTAGACACTATTGGAGACTTGGATTCCAAATGAAGAGCTAAGAGAGGATGCACGAAGGGCGCTTAATGTGAACAATGGAAATCTTGGTGCCAAAATTTGAAAAAAGTGGTTGGTGCATGTGGGCATGTGCACAAGATCTGCGGGAAAAGTAGCCATTATTTTGGTCCGCTGATACGATTTTCAAAAAATGCGGGCCATTAATGTGGTTGCAATGAATGCACAAACATGTCCTATGAAATTTCGCCATGTGGATGCCAAGTAAGCCTGCTCCTCTTTCTACTTGCCAACTAATACTGACTTTGGAAAAAAATGCGCAAACATCATTGCGGGCCATTAATGTGGTTGCAATGAATGCACAAACATGTCCTATGAAATTTCGCCATGTGGATGCCAAGTAAGCCTGCTCCTCTTTCTACTTGCCAACTAATACTGACTTTGGAAAAAAATGCGCAAACATCATTGGTCGCGAGAAACATGACGTGGAATTCTGGCATCCATGCTAATTTCCATTTGAGCTATCCAAATCCGCCCTAATGTAACTAATAGTTAGGGTTCCTTGATTAGGGTTCAAGATGTTGAATATGGGTTCTAGGATGGCTCTACTCTAGATACAAAATACTAGCATACCTGGAATGCTAATTTCCAGATGAGCTATCACAACCACTATCCTACATGGGTTTGAATCAGTAGGTGAGTCTCTCGGGTGCTAGGGCTGGAAAGAGGTCTAGGGTTAGGGTTTATGCCTATATAAGTTAGGTCCACCTAGGATGCCACGTGGCACCAATCGGGTGAGTCCTGTGGTGGCGGTGCCCCAATAGGTTAAGGCCACGTGGATAATGGCTTAACCTATGGTTGGCTAAGTTATGAGAATAACTTAGCCATGCCCCTAGTGCCACAATCTATGGTATACAAGGCTATGAAGATAGACTTGTATGGTGACGGATCCAGAATATACGTGATTTATGGCGATATTCCTCCGGGACCGTCACATTCTCCCCCTTAGGACAATCTTCATTCTCAAGATTGCTTAAGGTGATGAACCTACCTTATGCCTGCACAAGCAACAACATGTCATAACCTTTAGTTTAGTTTAGCAATCAAGTTTTATTAGTTCAAGTCAAAAATTTAGGCTATATTTGTACTTATACAAAATTATATAGCCTTAACATCTTATTTCTTACAATAATTCAAAACATTATTGTAAGAGTTATTAGGGTTCATAATCTAAATTATGGCTCCCCTATCTTCTCGTAATGCGCCCCCGTTGAAGTCCACCTTCTACTTGCACGCAAAAGGAGCACATTACGTTAGTTTAGTTAATAATTTGTGGTTTTAGGGGACCACCCCTTACCTCCTTGAGCCGAACCATCGACTCAAGGTTGTCCTACTACCTTGCCCAAGATCATGGCCCTTTCGGTTTGAGCTTAAGGATCATTTAAGATGCTCCCATCATCGCCCATGATCGAGTGCTACCTTGTACTTTCGGTTGCCGGTGTCGAAAGTACCCCTAGTGCATCATGCCCCACGGGTTTGAAGCTGGGGAACGCTCCACGATCCCATCATCGCGATGATCACTTTAATCTTCACCATGACCCTCCCACGGCCAGGTGTGCGTACCCGCATCGTGGGCATAGAGATCATCCGTCGATGTCCCATCATCGCCCACCATGCCTCATTCTTCACTCACATGACCCTAATGGTCATGCGCACCTCTTGGTGCGTGTGGCCTAGAGAATGCCCTAAAGGTGTATCCCATCATCGCCCACACGATCCAAGGTTCTGGCACATGCACCCTAGTAACTAATGCGCCAGGCTTAAGGCTAACTAACAACATACTAGCTAACCACCTGGCAAGTCTGTGGCCTAGAGAATGCCCTAAAGGTGTATCCCATCATCGCCCACACGATCCAAGGTTCTGGCACATGCACCCTAGTAACTAATGCGCCAGGCTTAAGGCTAACTAACAACTGCTTCCACTTAACCAAATACTGGAGGAACTGAGACCTCCTAGTCTTCTTGACGCCCATCAAACTCCTTCATAAACTCTGGGTATTGCTTCTCCAAGTCTTGCTTCAATACCCATGTCGCATCTTCCACGGGTAAGTGCTTCCACTTAACCAAATACTGGAGGAACTGAGACCTCCTAGTCTTCTTGAATGACTTATCAAGAAGCAATTCAGGCACTATTTCTACTTGCTCCTCCGTCATTTCCAACAAGGTTGGAGTATCCAAAACCTCCTCAGGGTTAGGATTGTGCCTTTTTAATAAACTTACGTGGAAGACCTTGTGAACCTTGAGATGGGCTGGAAGATCCAACTTGTAGGCTTGAGAGCCCACTCTCTCCAAAATCTTGAACGGACCAGCCCACCTAGGGGCAAGCTTCTTGCAGCTCCCAATCCGCAGCTTGGCTTGCTTCACCTTTATCTTCAACCAGACGCTATCGCCTACCTTGAATTCTCTTACGGTCCTGTGCTTGTCGGCTACACTCTTCTGCCGACTTCTTGCTGCCAATAAATAACCCCTTACTTCTTTAATCGTTGTAGGCGAATTCCACCAAGTGGATGTACTCATCCCACTTGGACTGCTTGTTCCACACATAGTTCGAAGCATGTCTTCAATGATCCGATTCGTCCTCTCCGTCTGGCCATCTGTTTGGGGATGATATGCCGTGCTCATGGAGAGCTTCGTCTGAATGGTGTCAAGAGGTCCCGCGGAAGGCACTCATAAACTTGGAATCCCTATCGATATTATCTCCCGAGGCATGCCATGGAGTCCGAAAATCTCCCTTACAAATAACTTGGCGAAGATCTAATGCGGTGTCGATAGTCTTGCAAGGCACAAAATGTGCCATCTTAGATAACTTATCTACGACAACCATCAATGCATCCTTGCCTCGAAGAGTTCTAGGGAGACCTGTGATGAAATCCATGCTTATGACCTCCCACTTTGCATTTGGCACCCCCAATGGCTGGCACAAAATGTGCCATCTTAGATAACTTATCTACGACAACCATCAATGCATCCTTGCCTCGAAGAGTTCTAGGGAGACCTGTGATGAAATCCATGCTTATGACCTCCCACTTTGCATTTGGCACCCCCAATGGCGCCAGCATGCCCTGCTATTGGGCTGTTATGTGTGTCATGAAGAATTAGCTTCCTTACCCCTGATGATTCGGGCACACTGCCTCTTCATTCCTGGCCAGAAGTAGCTACTTCGAATCTTGAAATAGGTCTTCATGAAGCCAGCATGCCCTGCTATTGGGCTGTTATGTGTGTCATGAAGAATTAGCTTCCTTACCCCTGATGATTCGGGCACACACAACTTATGCTTGTGATACAACAGGTTGCCTTCCTTCTTATAATGCTTGAAGGCTTCCCGCTCCTTATCTGTTCTGGCTTCCTTGGAAAGGCTTTCCCATACCTCCTTGACGTCCACATCTGTTGGCAAGGACTCCTCAATCTTCTTGCCATCCACCTCCTTTGTCTTGGAAATCGCATTACAATGCGTCCTTGTCTGAAATGGTCTCCTGGAGAGGGCATCTGCTACAACATTAAGCTTACCAGGCTTATATATAATATCAAAATCATACTCCTCAAGGAATTCCATCCACCTCCTTTGTCTTAAGTTGAGGAGTGGCTGGGTGAAGAGATACTGAAGGCTCTGGTGATCGGTATCCAACTGAAACTTCCTTCCCAGCAGATAATGCCTCCATATCCTCAATGCCCTGACAATGGCTAGCAGCTCCTGATCATGGGTTGGGTAGCGTTGCTCGGCGTCGTTCATCTTCTTCGAGTCGTAGGCGACTACCCTTCCTTCTTGCATCAAGACTGCCCCTGTTGCTATCTTGCTTGCATCTGTTGCTACCAACTTATCTTTACTCGGATCCGGGAGAACAAGCACTGGTGCTGTCGTTAGGGCCTCTTTAAGCTTCTCAAAAGAAGCTTGGACTTTCTCTAACCAATGGCTAGTCCAATCCTTAATCTTCTTGGCCTTAGTGAGGTCCGACAAGGGGGACGCCCACTTCGCAAAGTCCTTGACGAACTTTCTGTAATATCCCGCCAACCCGAGAAAGCTTCTTACTTCTGCCACATTCCTTGGAGCTGGCCAATCAACTATTGCCTCAATCTTAGATGGATCTGTGGAGATTCCCTCGGATGTTACTACATGCCCCAAGTACTCCACTCGGCCTGTTGCAAAGTGGCACTTAGAGAGCTTCCCATACAACCGATGACGTCTCAACTTCTCCAACACTTTCCTGAGATGCTGACAATGCTCCTCAAGGGACTTGCTGTAGATTAGGATGTCGTCGAAGAAGACAATAACAAACTCATCCAAGAAGTCTCTGAAGATGTCGTTCATGAGGCGCATAAACGTTGCTGGAGCATTCGATAGTCCAAAGGGCATTAGATCATCTGCCCTTGTGACCATACCGCGTTCTGAAAGCGGTCTTATGGATATCCTCTTCTTTTATTCTTATCTGATGGTATCCTGACCTCAAATCAATTTTAGAGAATACCTTTGCTCCTTGTAACTGGTCCATTAGATCATCTGCCCTTGGCAATGCATACTTGTTCTTTATCGTCTGCTTATTAAGCTGGCGATAGTCTATGCACATTCTTAAGCTCCCATGTAGGCTTTTCAAGATCCGGAGCCAATGTGATCTCACATTCCACACCCCTATAAGGTGGCAGCTGGATTTCATCCTGAAATACATCCTTGAACTCACGAAATAAGCCTTGCTATCTGCTCAGGCAACTGATTTCCCTTTTGGGTCACTTCCATCCCCGCTTTGCACGGCTCAACCGATTCCATCCTCAAGATGTAATCCACCTTATTCCTTTCTATACTCTTCCTTAGCCGCCTCAAAGAAATACACCGCATAGGAGAATCTAGCTTCTTACCTTTCACTATCAACTTGTCGCCGCCCGTGCCCGTCATGGTGACTTCATTCCTGGCCGCAATCAATCATGGCTTTGGCTGGCTTCAAAAATTCCATCCCCACTATCGGATCATATCTTCCGATGTCCATGACTTCTGCCCCATCGGCCACTTAGCCCCACTAAGGTCTATGTCAAAGGTGATCCTCCTCCCTTAGTGTGCGAATGGCGCCGTTTGCCATAGCCACTGGCCTTGGCTTAGACTTCAATACCTTGTTCTTCATTAGAGCAGCCAATCTAGGAGATGCAAAATTATGAGAGCTACCTGTATCTATGAGGACTACATAAGGATTACTATCTATGATCCCCGTTTGCCATAGCTACTGGCCTTGGCTTAGACTTCAATACCTTGTTCTTCATTAGAGCAGCCAATCTAGGAGATGCAAAATTATGAGAGCTACCTGTATCTATGAGGACTACATAAGGATTACTATCTATGATCCCGTCCGCAGCGATGACAGTTGACTGATTCTCTATATCACCTGTCTCAATGTTTGCACATATGTGGCACTCACCATCTATGAAGTCCTGGCCCTCCTGCTGGTCGTCGTCCTCGTCCGCTTCTGTTGGGGAGTCCCAATCCAAGAGTTCTGCCAAGGCTGACTGCATGACGAATGGACAATCGTTCCCCAAAAGCTTTGCTCGACCCTTACCTTTGTCGCTGACTCCACGATGGTGTAGCCGCATTGCTTACCCTCCGATATTGTCCCCGATCATGCCCTCAACTCTTACCCCTCGGTTGATCTTCTTCTTTGCGGAGTTGCTGGTGCCTCTTCTAAACTTATAGCTTTATCTTCGGCCTGTGCAACTGACTTCGGGTTGATTGCTCTAACAAGCCTCTTGATATTGCTGTTCAACCCCCTCAATGTAAGTATCCACGGCCTCTCTCGAGACTCGAGGAACATGCGGCCGAGCCTCATAAATTCTTCGGTATACTTAGCCACCGATAAGCTACCCCGATTCAACCTCGTAAAACTACTTGAATCCTCGCCTACTAGTATGAGACCTTTGGCACATAGTGCTTTAAGGAAAGCCTTGGTCAAGGTCTTAAACCCCGCAATTGTTCCTCTTCACCTTGTTGGATTTAGCATATCCCTTCCACGCATCCTTGCCGGTCCAATAAGGTTAGTCAGAGTAACTTTCCCTATGTCCTTGTCTTTCATACCGTATGAGTTGCCAAATTCTTCCATTTCATCAAGCCATGCTTCAGCCTCCATGCCTGATCGTCTTTCCACGAACCGGGCCGAAGCTTCCTTGTCTTCCATACATTGCTCATAGCACTATCCACCTTTTTTCTCGATAGTCATCCGCCTTTCTTGCTCTTTTAAAGTGCTTTAGGTGTGCCCGACCGACCGCCGGAGCCGTGAGCTGTCCTCACCGGAAGAGCTATCTGATGAGCCGGAGCTAGATGATGATGGACTCCGGTTCTCCTCTTCCTTCTCCTATCCCTGACGTTCCCCTGGTTGCCCTCCCCTTCCTGCTGAGGGACTTCGTCACCACCCGGAAAACAAGGTGGAGGTGGAGGACCATCTTCCTGTGCATTCATGAGAGGTGTCGCCCAGTTGATGAGGCCTTCTCCTATCCCTGACGTTCCCCTGGTTGCCCTCCCCTTCCTGCTGAGGGACTTCGTCACCACCCGGAAAACAAGGTGGAGGTGGAGGACCATCTTCCTGTGCATTCATGAGAGGTGTCGCCCAGTTGATGAGGTGTTGCATCTGGTTCCTCATCTGCACTGCAAGGATTGATCATCAATACATTTTATTTGGGTTAGATGTTGATCAATTTTACTTGCAATTGAATTATCTTTAGTTATAAGAAATCATACAAAGCCTTACATTGACAAAACAGTTAATAGTCATTAATACATAAGGATTACATGATAAGTCAATACATTTTATTTGGGTTAGATGTTGATCAATTTTACTTGCAATTGAATTATCTTTAGTTATAAGAAATCATACAAAGCCTTACATTGACAAAACAGTTAATAGTCATTAATACATAAGGATTACATGATAAGGTAGATATATCTTAGCACAATGGGTACAAGAAACATTTAGCACAAAACTTAAGAAAATTTTACAACTATTCAATGGCCTCCCGAAAGCCTGAAGAAGTTCTTGACATCCCTGAATCGGAGGCCTTTGCCGAGGTTGCGCAAGATGTTCCTCGTCGATCTACGTCGTGGTCGCCGATGAACGCCGGATCGCCGCCGCTGATCAACGACATCGCCGCTCAACGACGATAACGCCGCTTCGACGCCGCTCAACGACGGCCATCGGCCGACGGTCGGCCCCGCTCAAGCGTGGCATGGGTACTTTGCCGCCAAGCCGGGTGTGCCTCGTGTCAAACACGCTGCTAAACGCCGTTCAACGACGCTTCACGAGCCGACGCCGCTACCGCTGGCCATGCGGGAAATGGGCAGCTGCCGGGTACCAAGGTGTCAAGACGCCGCCGCCGGCCGCCGTTGAACGACGTTGCACAACGCCGACGTGTCACGCCCCGCCTCGCTGCGGGTATGGTGCTGGTGCTGCCAAGTCAAGCTGCCTGCGTGTCAAGACATCGCCACCTTAAAACGCCGTTTAACGACGTCACGAGGGAATTTTTTTTTTTTTTTTTAAGCCAAATAAAAACCCTAACCCTAACCCTAACCCTACATCCACGTTATAAGTGGATCCATCAATAGTCAGCTTTGTTATTCTTATTTTTGAGTGTTCTTCCCTATCTTGCTATAATGGTCCTGATTTGAAGACCACCTTCAAGCGATATGTTCCTTCTAGCGAGAATCCTCCTCCAAGGGAAGACAACTCCAAGAACCCCCGCTTCTCCTCCGAGAACCCTCCCTTCACCATCGTGGCAAAGATGAGTGAAAAGGAGCTTCTGATTGCAC
The DNA here is from genome assembly GCA_021234155.1 of Isoetes taiwanensis. Lineage (NCBI taxonomy): Eukaryota > Viridiplantae > Streptophyta > Lycopodiopsida > Isoetales > Isoetaceae > Isoetes > Isoetes taiwanensis. Next base: position 22,117,561 of record JAJEKV010000008.1, on the reverse strand, counting down.
TAACATCTGGCGTTCCATGCGGGGAACGACTGGTAGAATGGCTCACCGAGCCAAACAAAGAGAAAACGACATTAATGGTGCAGATAATGATGCAAATGGTTGCATCAAACTGCCACGCCCTCGATGGACATAAGTAATGTATAAGCTTTTTTATGAATGAAAACAATAAGTTTTTTTATCTATTTGTGTTGTCGTTGTATAAGCTTATTTTTATGAATGGGAACAATCAAATTTTTTTATTTATTTGTGTTATTTGTATTGTATGTTGTTTCATTATATGTTAAACAATCACAGCTTGGTCGTTTAACGACGTTATGATCATTTGACGCCGTTAAACGACGCCATGATCATCCGACGCGGCATATGAGGGGCATCGACGGGGCGCGAAGCGATGTGGCATGCCTGGGTGTCGTCGACGTCGCCTTTGGCGTCGTTAAACGACGTCACTACGGGCGCCGATAAACGACGTCACATATGGCGAACCCGCCCGCCGTTATTTACTTGTTATTTTCACTCGCTTGTTTCGATTTTTTGCGCCGTGGGTCTTCATAAGGTAAGATCTCTCGCTTAATCTTTTGTGTTAGAGTTAAACACCTCCAAATGCTAATAGATTAGAAGATTGAATCTTGAAAGTATGTTAAAAACTTGAGGGATGCATGATCAAGGTAATCGGGTCGGTTCCATCCCTAATGGAGAAGACTAAATGTATCGGGTTTATGCACCTCGTAACGTAAGTTTCAATCTTCATAGATTACAAAAGATTTGAAAGGTTGCGAATATAAGGTAATCGGGTCGACTCCATTTCAAATGGAGAGGACTAGATGTATCGGGTTCAGGCACCCTTCAATCAAATGCTTTCTAAATATCATAAACGTTGTATGAATCAATCTTAAGAATAAACATTTGATAAAATCATGAAAAACATGGATATTTATAATTATTATATTATTACATGGTTTTTATTAATATTTTTATTGTTTACTAGAAAACAAATATGGACCTAACGCCGAAGGAATTTGAACGTAAAGTGAGACAGTAAAGCTTTGAGAAAGTTACATGGCGACTTGCGCAAGAATGTTACCCCAACAATTGCCACAAATAGTCCAATTAGACCCAAGTGGACCTAGTCTTCCTAGAGGCTGGGGTGGTGTGCATGAAATGAATGTCACCCGATGTATGTACCATAAACATGTTTCAATGATTAGTTAACTTTATATCTTGATGTTACTTTTTTTTTTTTTGCGCTTGTACTTGACAGAGCGGTTATATTGCAAATTGTTCGATGTGCAAAGGACAAATAAAATCTGGATGAGAAAGACCGCCCTCACCATGTTGAGAAATATGGTGAATGCCCGACAAATCCAAAGGTTTCTGGACGCACATGTGGGAGTATTCCAACGGGTATAATACACGAATCTTATGAACGATAATCAACTACTCTCATGTACTTGAATCGATGTCTTAACTTAGTTTGCTTGTATTTTGTTAGGAAGAAATTGAGAATGGAGTGAGCTCGGCAAAAGATATAGATTTTGGGGTTATGTTGTCATTGGAAGTAGATGATGTTGATACTATGAATGCGTTCATAGAAAACCCTACAAAAAGAAAGCCATCAACTTCCTCAAAGAGTATCCCATTACGCGATAGAACTCGTCCGTGCAATGGCCGCTGCCAAGATTGGAGGGAATGACAATGTTCATCAAAATTGGAATGTACTAGATCATGTCAAGAAAATAATCTTCCACCTTCACTAGTCCATTTGGTCCAGCCCTTTACGATAAAGATCGTGAAGAAATTCAATGCATGGCCTAGAGGGCAAACCAATTATTTATGGGGAGCAATTTACATATTGGGGTAGGCAAGATATGATTAAAATAGTGTCGGGTCCCCCTGGGCTGGCCCTGGGATTATATATTATGACTAGTGTGAAAGTCAAAGATGGTAATGACTGTTCCTTTAATGCCATATGTAGGTCCCGAATATAACTTTCGGACACTTGGCATAAATTGAGTAAGCATCGGTGGGCGATGCTCATCTATGGCCTAAATTCAAATGCACGAACAATATCCAAGCCCGACTCACGCAAGCTTCACATATATTGATGGTCGCCCTCGATTTGTATGGAAACCTTGCTGCTTTTATTAATAGCTCTATCGAGAATCCGAAGCTACCAATTGTGAATTTGTCGAGGCAAACAAAGACCAAGAAGATTTTTAGCCGTAAAATTGACTCGGAGATATATCATGGTTTATGCTATAAAACTTTGTGTATTGGTGATGAATTGTTCATTGAATATGAATACGGTAGACCAATACGAGGAGGTCCTTTGATGATGTACTCAAATTACTCATATAATTTTGTCTAATGCACCATTTTTCTTCTTCTTCTTCGAATTCTTCTTCTTCTTCTCTTGGAATGAGATTGCACATATTGAAGATAAATGTGTATTATATCTTCAATATATGCTTTGATTATGACATAAAATTTTATATTTCGTTCGTTATTAAATGCTTCTTCTTCTTCTTCGAATTCTTCTTCTTCTTCTCTTGGAATGAGATTGCACATATTGAAGATAAATGTGTATTATATCTTCAATATATGCTTTGATTATGACATAAAATTTTATATTTCGTTCGTTATTAAATGCTTAAAAGAATTAGAATACATTGAGCAGTATGGTACAAACATGGGCACAACGCATAATGAAGAGTACAATGATGAAGATGAACAGGAATACGATGATGAAGATGATGACAATGCCCCTATGGAAAAAGTCATTGCGGATAGCAGAATTAGAATACATTGAGCAGTATGGTACAAACATGGGCACAACGCATAATGAAGAGTACAATGATGAAGATGAACAGGAATACGATGATGAAGATGATGACAATGCCCCTATGGACGACTTCATGGAAGTTGAAGAACCCATAGTCGACATGTTAGATGCATTATTGATATTAAACCTTCAAGCCAAATTCAAATGGAGCAATGCCAGTGTTACGGCTTTGTTAGAGTAAGTACAATTGCAATCACTTGACTTATTGAATTTGTAGTTGAATGTATACGTAAAGGTCTGTTTTATACAGGTTATTGTTAAACCTTCAAGCCAAATTCAAATGGAGCAATGCCAGTGTTACGGCTTTGTTAGAGTAAGTACAATTGCAATCACTTGACTTATTGAATTTGTAGTTGAATGTATACGTAAAGGTCTGTTTTATACAGGTTATTGCAAGAGAAAATACTCCCACAAGGGAACACTATGCCCAAAAGTCGCACTGAAATAAGCATGCCAAGGGAAAGACCGGCCCATGAAGGTGGTTCGCTACTTTCCATTGATCCCTCGCGATAAGGCTATTGTTTCGATGTGAATCTCTAGCTTCGGCCATGGGTTGGTGTGCCGCACGCGCCGAAAGTGACAATGTAATTCTTCGGGTTAGTGACCGCAAGCAATGGAAGCATATTGATGAAACATGGTCGGAATTTGGAAGAGAGCCAATAAATCTCGAGATTAGGGTTGGCAAAGAACACCATGGTGTTAATCCTTATGGACGCCAATCACCAAGGGGGTCAACTTGGCCGGTGAAGTGTTGATCAACTATAATTTACCACCGTGGTTACTCATGAAGACTAGCCATTTAATGGTAGTACTATTAGTTCCAGACCTAAGAAGCCGGAAAGTCTAGATCCATATCCAAAATAGTTATTGATGAGCTTTTGACATTGTGGAGTGAAGGTATTGAAGTTTAATTTCACGATGTCTCAAGAGAACTTCATTTTAACGAAGATTTACCTTGAGAGCAATCTTAATGTGGACAACGAAAGGACATTGGCCCGGTTTGTATGAACTCTCTCCGACTCCAAGTGTCCGGATATGGCATGTCACTTGTGTGGGTTTGAACAGTTGAACTCTCACGTCAATGCGTATTGCACAAAAATGTCTATGCAAACTTCAAGAGATATCTCGCCAATGGAAAATCGACTTGATACGTGTAGGTCCAAGAGAAAAAACATTAATCAAGAGTCTCCCAAAAGGTTGACAATGAGAGATTGGGGTAACATGTGGGATGCCACAAGGAAATAAGGTTAAGGGAATGAAGTGGAAAGCATCCTTCTTCCTTCTACCCTATTGACGTAATTGAAGATCCATCATCTTCTTGATCCCATGCACATCTTTAAAAACGTTTCGCTGCCTATTTGGAAGCATACGTCAACGGGACGTGATGACACGATGCAAACGAGAAGATCTACAAGAAGTCGGATCAAAATCTAAAAGCATGGTTAAATGTCGAAGAAGGAATAAGGCCACAAGTGGATTGATCGTGCCTAGAAAATGTATGAAACCCGCTCGAGAAGCAATCAAGGCAATAAAGACCCGGCCAGATATATGCATTCGCTATGCAATTGTTTCTCTAACGAAGGGGAGTTAACCGGGTTGAAATCTCATGATTGGCATAAGATGCTGCGCTTTGTTATGCCTATTGTTCTCAGGGTCGCCTCGCAGTTCCCTGCTGAAAAGAATGATGTGATCGGCATGGGCGATATCAACGATCCCGCCTCAAGCCCCAGAGTGCTATGAGAAGTGCCACCATTCTTTCCCCTTGGCTGAACTCTTGTGGAAGACTATCATTTGCCCTTGGCCGAGGGCGGAAGATAGTAGCGGCGTCGCGTTCTGCCTTCCCTACCATCCATCCAAAGGCCCTTCCTCCGAAGCCGCTTCACCGTAGGCATCCACGCCATCAGTCTTCATGATCCCTCCACATGCCGGGTTGCATTGTCCGTTGATGCCGCTGACCCTTCCTCATGCTCCCGGCTCAACCGGTCGGCTTGAGCTTGGGCCCTTCCCCGTTTGTAGAGTGTGTTCGTATCTGCTGAACTCCTCCTCCTGAGATGATAGGTTCTCGTCCGATAGATCTCCCCTTATCTGCCGAGCAGGCATATAACCCGGCATTGCTCCCCAGTTGTTCAAATACGCCGTATTTTTTAAAATGCATATCGTGAGGCTCCCAGTTCACGGCATAACGATTTTTAAAAAATACGCTAATGCTTTTTTCAAAAAATGTATTACGCTTTTCTTAAAACAAACTCAATCGCACCCAAGAGGGATTCAACCTCGGGCCTCCGGATAGCAAACAAACATGCTAACCAACTTTCCAACAAATTGCTTGTGTTTATATTGCATAATTTATTATATTTAAGCTTTGTTTGAATTTTTAAAAACGATTTTAAGCACTTTAAGTAATGTGATTGTAAAAATACGTATTTTTCAAAAAAATAGATGTCCAAACGCATCGAACGACACGCATCGGACAACATTGGTCTCCCCAAAGATAAGAGTGTTCCTCCGCCAGCCCCTTTGGGATCGTTCCGTCGATGAGGTCCGTGCGTTCCCGTTGTGCTATCATGCCCAAGAGCTCGCCGACCAAGACCCCGCTCGCAATAGGACAAGTTGAGGATGTCATTTGCAAAATGTACTCCCCGCCGCATGACTATCGGTGACGCGGGGCCCAGCGATGCCACCGGTGGGTCGCGTAGCTTCTTCATGTCGCCGCTGCCCTCGACGCTGCATCTTGATTCATTCTTGTTGCCTCCCCGCCTCCCATTCTCGGTTCCGGGCCCCCAGCTGCTCAGAAGTCTTCATGGATCAAACTACCGGTGCCATGGTGCCCCAAACCGCCGCTCTGATATTCAGAGGCGAGGATTCTATATTCGTGATTTGATCCCGGGCTCTACGCGTATCAAGTGGCGCTTAAGTCTAAGGGCTGAAAGAGGGTTCCCTACTTTGTTGATTGACTTATAGTGCATGAAGAGGGCAAGGGTCTGAGCTGAAAGGTACCTATGCCTATTATGTCTGCGTGTCATGTAATCGGGCATGGTCCTAGTCCTATCCCATAGCCGCTTCTTGCCTTTGATCCCCGGCCAACTCTCGCCTAAGGCTTGGGTAAGTGTCTCAAGGAAAACCCACCCTCCCCAAAGGCAAAACGCCCTAACTTCCCAAGGCAGATCTGGCCGGGTCATATTGGCACATAATGTCCCCGTAGTAGGGTGTTCTAGGCAAAGTTGCGAAGATCAAACAAGTGATCTAACACAGAGAAGGCTTGATCTACCGGAAGTGGATGGATATGGCCATCAAATTGTACCATCTTCAAAGTTGCCGGGCCATTGAGCAGAAAGGGTGTAGAAAATGGCTTGCAAAGATCATCTGAGGATCAGAAAATCGCCTAAGGGGTTCCGAGCAGCTCCAGAGGGAAGAAAATGGCAAATGGGGCCTATTTTATAGACTATGGATGACCCGGGTTCGTGCAAAAGGTACCTACCTAAGACGAATTTGTGGTTCTATGGCTCTGGTGTCCAAAATGAACTACCATGAAGTGCAAACTTAAGCAAAACAAGGCAAGAAACACTACATGGCAGTTGGTTGATCAATTTGGCTAATTTGGCTCAAGATGAGCCCGACCCGGTGAATCACCAGGATGGCCTCAGCGTCATGGGACGCAAAAACGCGTTTGGCGCCCCTCACCCGGGTGATTTGCCTTTGGCCAAATTTTTTGGTCAATTTAGGGAATTTGAAGATGCTAATATGGCTAATTGGGCCAATTCTAATCTAACTAGCAGTTATTTTGAGCAAAACCGACATCTAGAAGCTTGATTTTGGGCCCAGTGAATCCGGCTACAAACGCGCTGCTCACGGGAACGCAGAGGTCCTAGGGCGGAAACGCCTCACCCCGTTGGGTCGATTTTCAGCATTTTAGATGATTTTTTGCCAAAATGTTTGTTGTAGTCATGATTTCTAGGGTGTTTCTAGACATGCTATGAAGAATTCTACCACAATTGGGTTCTATTTCCTATATTTCAAGCATACAACATTTTTCTAATTATAGAGGGAAAATAACTTTTATATTAATAAGAAACATAGTTACATGAAAATTTAGCTTTCCTACAAAATTTACAAAATTTGAGGCCTAAGGCCTCTCTCCATAATCCTTCGTGCTAAGGAATATCCTTGGGCATAAGGGTAACTCTCTTAGCATGGATAGCTTAGGTTCCCTTCCTCAAGAGCTGGACCAGCTCGCTTCGAAGCCTCTTGCGTAGCCTGTGTCATTAGAGGGTAACCCTATAATCGGGTCCGAAATGCCGCTGCAAACCTCTCTAAGGAGACGCCAAGGGCGCTTTCCTTATCGGGAGATTCGTGGCACATCCGGAAGTGCCGAATCTCCCTAAACACCCGGGCGTATGTGCTATTCGCCCGTGGAACCCTCTTGGGTTTTTAAGCGTCTTGGTGGGGGTGGCTTGGGCTGGTTCTTCGCCCGCCGCCTATATACTCACGGCCGCACCCTCTGACGGGAATACCACTCATTGTTGCCTCGCCCAGCGGCCGAAGGTGCTCGCTTGTATGCCACCATCAAATTCAAGCAAACTCACGCCTTTTCCCGGGCCGAGCGCCTTCCAAATCCTACTTTTGCTTCTTCACCACCTTAGTGGTTCCGCCACTTGGGATAGGGTGGCTAAGAGTCCCGTCCCCCCCGCTCTTCTTCCTCCCGAGCCTTCCCAGACGCCCCCCGCTGGTGCTCCTCCTCTCTCAACGGCCCGCCTCTTCTATAACGCCGGCCCGATTTTGGCGGCAGCCCGAACATTGGTCGGGGTCTCTCCTGCCTCCTCAATGGTCTCGCGAATCTTTCTTCTGGCGGAACTCTCCTCAGAAGCCACTCCGCCACTTTTTCCCTTCCCTTCTTTTGGTACCGAATGGGCCCGCTTAGTCGGTCATACAGGTGGTAACCGCTTCTTCCAACAGCCAACCTGTTCCTCCACCTCGGTCCGAGGGCCCGTCTGGACTCATCTGTTCTCTGTGTGCCTCCTGGACGATCCGCCACAAAATCTCCCTCGCATCATGATATCGACGCCGCCGCTGCCGGGGAAGCTCCCTTCCCTTTCTTGGGCCTGGAGGTGCTCCGATCTTCTTCACATGTCGCCGCCGCCTCACCGCCATGGAGAGGGTAGGTCTTGGTCCAGGCTTCCGTAGGGTTTGTTTGGTGCGGCCATATCTTGTGGTTCGTGAAATGGGTGACGAAAGGTCGAAAGAGAGAGGTGAAGGTGAAGGGTTGGAGAGAGAGAATGAGGTGTCGATATTTAAAAAGGAGGGTCCCCGGAATATTCTCCTACCATAATTACCCCCTATTTATTAGCCCCTTATTAATTACACCATATTTAGTAATTATTTAACTATTAATGTATATGTTAAATCTATATTAATTGATATTATACTTAGATTTTCGAATTTTTCTAATGGTTCAAGTGCAACCTATGAATTTGCCCATTTTTCACTGGGTCTCCGACAGGCATGATTCTTCGACTCCATTTCAGGTGAAATTTGATGCAGATGCATAATTTTCACTCCAAATTTACTAGAAGATGAGTTTGACTCACTCAACTTTCGCCTAACACTTAACCTAAGTCCTGACCCACTACCTAGGAGAAAAAAATTTTCCCCTTTTTCAAGGGTTCCATGGTGGAAATGTTTATTTCACACCCTATAGGCCTGTTAGACCACCCACTTTATTGGCTCCCCGAAACCAAGTTCATAACTGAAGTGGGTTCGCCCAAACGAACCCGAAAATTCGGGCTGGGCAAACCCACTTGGTTCGCCTGGCCGACTGGCGGGAGCCTCGGCGGCGGGCGTGGTCGGCGTGGCCTTTCCTACCGGGTTCGCCTGGCTAACCAACCCGGGGTTAGTTGCAGGCTTGGCGTGCGCTGCGGGTTTGGCAGCGGCGAAGGTACTACCGGGTTCGGCGCCACAACCCCTGGCCGAGTACGGCGCTTGCAGCCCTCGCGGGTACGGCAGGTATAAAGATCACCGGGTTCGCTTTTGGCAACCCCCGTGCACCCGGACGCTGTATGGGGGGGCCGGGAGTACGGCGCTGCAGTCCCGCTGGGTACAAAGGTTAAAGATCTACCGGTTCGCTTTGGCTTAACCCCTGTACCTTACACGGGTGGGCAAGGTGGGGGCTGACGGTGGCGGTGGGGGGGCGCCACCCCGGGTTCCGCGGAGCCCGTGGAGCGCCGGGCCCCTTTGCCAAATCCTATCATATATGGGTTTTTTGCTTTTCACTTTCTCGAAGAGGATAAATTTCGTGAGGACAGATTCATGGAGAAGCATTACAAAAATCATGGCAAGGAATGAGCCAGGCGCTAAAGGCCCGCTAGTCAGCTGAAACCCGCTTGTAGTATTTATGGTGGGCGTTGTTTCATGTTCAGCTTGATTGTCACTAGTTCTTGTTTGGTTTTGCCTCAGAAAGTCTCCACATTGCAGCACTAGTCTTGCCATCAATAATCCCTCTAAATTTTTCCCCTTTTATCCGGGCCAGACAACCCCTTTGCTAAACCTTCACGGCCCCTTGCTTTCTGCTCTACTTTTGTTTTCGATTCTACTCTATGAGTTTGTCCATTTTCGTAGTCTGTAACCCGGGTCTTGAATTATAGTCTTATCCTAAACAATCCCTACTGTATTCACGAGTATTCTGTGGATCTCTCATAGTGGAATCCTTAATACTGTTTTCGATTCTACTCTATGAGTTTGTCCATTTTCGTAGTCTGTAACCCGGGTCTTGAATTATAGTCTTATCCTAAACAATCCCTACTGTATTCACGAGTAGTCTGTGGATCTCTCATAGTGGAATCCTTAATACTGATTTGTCCTCCCAACCGGTCACTCATGTCCCCTGACGACGGGTAGTATTGTCGAATGGTACCCCAACTAGCACTGTCTTATCCCGCTAGGTATGTTTTGTGTGCTTGTTAACCGTATTTTATTTTTGTGACAGGGAATACCATGGCATTTGGTGCCTGGTGCGCAGGGTCACGTCTGTTGAGAGCGGTCAATGGTACCCCAACTAGCACTGTCTTATCCCGCTAGGTATGTTTTGTGTGCTTGTTAACCGTATTTTATTTTTGTGACAGGGAATACCATGGCATTTGGTGCCTGGTGCGCAGGGTCACGTCTGTTGAGAGCGGTCGGGCCCACACCGTGGCCCAGCGGTGGATTTGCACAGCACCTGGGTGTACACACTTTGTGGACAAGAGTCGGCGCGACCCCGGATTTCCAGGATTGACCCGCGATGGAGCTTGGGGCCACCATCAGAGCCACCATGCAGATCAATGGTGGCCCACAGACAGACATTCCGGGCCGAGGGGTGCAACCCCGCGAATTGCAGAGAGAGTGGTGTCCGAGCGGGAGAGGGCTGCAAAACGTCGAGAAGATCCTGCAAAAGCTGCACGTATGATGGAGGCCGCGGCCAGACATAGAGAGGCGAGGAGACAAGGCGCAACAACCAGGGATAGGTTCAATACGCTGTACGTTTTATACGGAATACGTATGAATTGTATGATACGGCACATATTTGCCGTATAAAACTGAATTAAAATACAGACGCTGAACCTTCCTTTTGGCACGCCGAAAGTTTTTCACAGACGTTAAAATGAAGGTTTTCACAGACGCGAACCGCCGCCAAAAAAAAATATATATATATATAATATATATATATATATATATATATATATAATATATATATATATATTTTTTAATTAAATTTCACAGACGCTAAACCTTCCTCCTTTCACAGACGCTGAAAGTTTTTCACAGACGCTTAAATGTAAGGTTTCAAGCAGACGCCAATATACGGAAAAAAAAATTTTTCGCAGACGCTGTTTTATCGCTTTCACAGACGCGAAAAATTTCACAGACGCTTTTTTGTTTCACAGACGCCAAATTTTTTTTCCTACCGGGCGAGGTTTTATATCGTTAAATAATTATTTTATTAAAAAATACGATTTTTGACTTTATATCGTCAGAATTTTAATTTTGTAATGATAGAACCTATCCCCGGCAACAACGATGCGCCTTTCAAAAGATGTCCCCACCCCCGAGGCCGCCCTAGAAGCCTTCCCCGAGGGGCCAGACGCCATGTTTTATGAGGCCAAAGACACAAAGACAAAGGAGCGAGAGGATGCAGCCCTATCATGCGGGGTCGCATTAGAGTCGAGCTAGTGGCAATGTGTGGCGCTTCAGTAGAAGACCTGACCGCACATGCTATGCTCAATGACCGGGCCATTGCACAGGGATCGCCGCCATTTGCCCACAGAGGAGGAGTTGCTATCGAAATCCACAGATACGAAATGCCTTCGGCCGGGTTACGATGCGGAGACATCTTTGCCACCAGCTTTGGATATGAGCATCCACACTCCAACCGATCCCTCCTTCACGGAGGTGAGTGACTTGCAGTGCCGCCAGGGAAGAGTTCCGGGTCGAGGTAGGGACCAGTCGAGATCCAGCCCCCACTCATGAGACATGTCCGCTGCTCGGGCCGATCCACAGTACATGGCCACCCCTCCTTCCATAGGGCTGTAAGATTGTGGCTGACCACCGAGGGGTCGCCAGTCCTCGATGATATCATGAGGACGGCGATGGCGTGCACCCGCATGGCACACACCTTGACTTCGCCATTTTTGCCTGATCGCAATGTCGAGGGAGCAGAGGCATGGATAAGAGACCGAGCACGCGGTTTTTTCATGTACCACGCCGAGAGTTCGACATGCACACCATCTGGAGCTACCCGGTGTGTGTGAGCGAGAACTTCAAATTCATTACTATTCCAAAAACTAAGCATTCTCTTAAATCTACAACAACATCACCGCTCCACGCGAAAAGAATTTTCGTGGAGCTTACCGAGTATTCTCACGGTAGAGGGCCAATTGCCACACATCCTCCCCGCAAGGCCATCGCGGAAGCGGTATGTGACTCTCTCAACCTGGGCTTACCGTCAGACGTGCGTATTTGTGGTCCCCGTGTTCTTTGCGATGTCCCACGCGACGGGGTCATTCCAATACTTCTAAGCTCTAGTGCGACAAATAGCGGAGTTCGTGATGCATTGCATGGACCAATCCTCCGCATTGGTGAAAGGATCATGGCCCGCAGTTCGGTGCTAACGATATCCGCGCACCATTGCCATTCTCTTTTCATCGTCCGCGAAACGAAATGGCATCCTTCCTCAGCGGGGGACCGCCTCGACGGCCTATCCCCCGGTCCCTCTCTGGCGTTGCCTCCATCGGTTGGCAGTATAGTCATCCACAATCTCGCCTCGCTGCAGCCCCGACACGCTGATGTCCATGGACCAAACGGACACGATGAGTGGTTTGAAGCTCAATCACCCTTTGCTCGAGGAGGTCCACGGTGGTCTCCTCCGTAGTTGAAGTCGTTGTCCTTCATGGTGCGACCACTTTTGCACGTGCACACTTCCATGCATGCGCTACGCATTCCCCGTGGATGCCATGGCGCCCATGACCATTTCCCATTCCTCTGAAATCTTTTCAAACGTGGCAGCCGGGGACCGATGGGTGCTTCCATTCAAGTGGCCCATGGCAACCAACCGGGTTCCAAACTCCAATGCAAGGGACCAACTTATGAGGCCCAGCTTACGCCACGCAGACAGCCAACCGTTGGAGTCATCGCCAACCGCAAACTCCTCACAATATGCAGCCCATCGGTACATCAACCCCGACATGGTGCTTTCGATGGGTGGCCTCCCGCTCATGACCGGGGCAAGCGGGATTAGCAAAGACTTATTTCGACGGGTGGGGAACATAGTGTTGTTGTAGGCACGACCTCATCAACCCATACACGCACTCGCTGAGGGCATAACCACCCCGAGGGCAACATGGAGCCATTGAACCGGGTCCGGTAGAGACCGCCAGTTCATGTACAAGTAGTTCTTGTTGTGTCATCCTCGTGTCCGAAAGGTCATACTCACTATCATTTTCATTCGACATCTCAATCGACCGAGTCGCCGCTGACTACCGCCATTCTCCTCGCACTCTACTTGAAGACAAATATAAACCATCGCAAAGAAAGTGCACCTCGCTTCTAGCAACTCAAGTACCGCTTCTAGCACCGACGATCTCGAATAGATATCTGAGGTACAGCTGAACATGAACACAAGCCTTAGTACAAACCTATACATACATTGGGGTCTTTACAAAACACAAATATGAATTACGAAGCAACACATTATACTACTTGTTTCCCATTCATAATCTCGAATAGATATCTGAGGTACAGCTGAACATGAACACAAGCCTTAGTACAAACCTATACATACATTGGGGTCTTTACAAAACACAAATATGAATTACGAAGCAACACATTATACTACTTGTTTCCCATTCATAAAAAATATTATACATTGTTTTTGTCCATTCTGATGACTAGACAATTTGATGCAACGACTTGCATCATTATTTGCACATCCAACATTGGTTAGAGGAGGAGAAGGAGGAAGCGGGGGATTACTGGAGATGTCCCTAGTAGGAAGAGGAGGAGGAGCGAAGCTCCCTTTCACTCATCCTTGCAACGACGGTGAAAGGAGCGGGAGGAGTAGGGGGATTGCTGTCCCTTAGAGGAGGAGAAGGAGGAAGCGGGGGATTACTGGAGATGTCCCTAGTAGGAAGAGGAGGAGGAGCATTACTGCTAGAAGGGACACATCGTGCGAAGACGGTCTTCAACTGGCGGACCATTGTAACAAAACGGCCAAGAAGAATGGCAACAGTTTTCCCTGCCATTGTTAGAATGAAACATTTTAACAAAATATGGACCACAACAAGAAAAAAACTGCCACCAAGTTTACAACAGAAACTCACTTCAGCGAATAGAAACTCCTTGATGCCTACGTGGCTTCAATTTTTCAAAATATTCTTTCTGGATTTGGGTGCACCGGTGTGCAATAAAATGTTCGACTTGACAATGGTGAAGAAGGGTCGACTCGAGCACATATATATACTCTACATTTTCGAATCCTGGCAGCCCGTGCGGGCCTGCCACCAAAATATTCTCCTGCCAACCCTCGGTAGGGTGGGCCGGTCGCGCCTTGGGTTACGGGTACCGCCTCGGGCGTCTGAAGTTCGCACCCAGATTCGCCTGGGCGAACCGGTAGGGTGGCGGGCACCTAATCGACGCACCACGACGCTCTGGCGATGCTCGCCACCCAGATTCGCTGGGCTTAACCCGGTGAGGGGTGGCCAGCACCCAATCGACGCTACCGCCAATGCCGCGCAGACGAAACCGGGTTAGGGTTCGCTTGGCGAACCCGCAAAGAATGCCAACTAGGCCGCCGCCATAGCCACGTGCTGCTGACGGGGAGTTGGGCCTGGCCCTTAATCCGGTGGGTTCGCTTGGTAATTCTCGGGTTTGCTTAGGCGACCCAGGTTGGATGGCCAACTTCCTTTTCGGGTGCCATTCGGCACCGGCCGTTAGACTACTTCATGGTTATGGTCAGTGCCAGTTCTGGTCAACCAAGAACATCGCTTCCGATACCATTGTGACGCCCCTCGCTAAACGCACGGCCCGGCCGCACACTCGGCAGAAATCCCCATCCGCTCAACAACCGCATGGGCCCTTCGCCTACCCCCGCGACTCGAGGTGACTCTTAGTCGCGGGAAGGGAACACGGCGTGTCTTTATGCCTTCCCCTATGGGCTCCTATAACAAATGAAGTTTATAACACGTAACTAGCATCAACATATACAAATACTACCTTGAAGGGTAGTGCATCACCATAAACCAAGGCAAAGATGATAATCACGAACCATAAAACATGAGAGCTCCTACCCCGCTGTTCGTAAGGAGGATGACCGACCGGGCTAGGCCTCAAGATAGAGCAGGCCGAAGTCATGGCATGGCGAGGGCTGGCATAGAACAATGGCTAGGGTTGACCACTCCATCCGCCCCTCCCGCATACTTTGCAAATGGGCTAGATCGCTCGACAGACTCTAGCCTTCCCGGACACGCAATCCCATGGCATCACCCATCTGGGACTACTCCAGTTGCATCTCCCCGGTCCGATGAGGCAGAAGGGTTGCATCTCCCCTCCCAGATCTAGAGGTGCCGGGCGGCTAGAGAATCGTGGGCGACACACCATTCTGCACCGATCAACCCCCAAAACGAGAGCCAAGCCAACACTTGCAGCTCTCGAGAGGCAGGGCAACACCATTGCCCCAGGAGGTGTCGGACCCATGCTCGCCCACACGAAGTGACCGACCATAAGCCTAGCCCACTATGGGATCCC
Source organism: Isoetes taiwanensis (assembly GCA_021234155.1). Taxonomy (NCBI): domain Eukaryota; kingdom Viridiplantae; phylum Streptophyta; class Lycopodiopsida; order Isoetales; family Isoetaceae; genus Isoetes; species Isoetes taiwanensis. The sequence continues at coordinate 22,102,452 of JAJEKV010000008.1, read as the reverse complement.
CCTAAGCCCCCCACCCGGCAGGATCCTCCCTCCACTTTCCCTCTAGCCCTCAAGTATATGGTGCTGAGTCATATCATAGCCTCAATAGCCTGGTGGGCTCCTATGCACAAAGCCGCAACTAATAGGAACTAAGGGATCTACTCTAGGAGCATACTACATATGGCTCTAGGTCTCTACCCCCCTTCCCAATACAAGAGGAGCAAACAAGATCAACCAACATCCATACTCATCACATCATGAGAATAATCATAAGAAGAACATCTTAACCTAATCATACAAATCTAACTAATAGTTAGGGTTCCTTGGTCTCTACCCCCCTTCCCAATACAAGAGGAGCAAACAAGATCAACCAACATCCATACTCATCACATCATGAGAATAATCATAAGAAGAACATCTTAACCTAATCATACAAATCTAACTAATAGTTAGGGTTCCTTGACTCCGCATCCGTGTGCCTCCATGGTCTCCGGACTCACGAGATGCCGCTCCTACTCCAAGAACGAGTCTACCTGGGGCTGGGCTGCTGCACCGCCTATGCCACAACAACGCATGTTCAAACGGGGTTTCGAACGAGTAGGTGAGTCTCTGGGTGCTAGGGCTAGAAAGAGGTCTAGGGTTAGGGTTTATGCCTATATAAGTTAGGTCCACCTAGGATGCCACGTGGCACCAATCGGGTGAGTCCTGTGTGGCGGTGCGGGGTTTCGAACGAGTAGGTGAGTCTCTGGGTGCCAGGGCTAGAAAGAGGTCTAGGGTTAGGGTTTATGCCTATATAAGTTAGGTCCACCTAGGATGCCACGTGGCACCAATCGGGTGAGTCCTGTGTGGCGGTGCCCCAATAGGTTAAGGCCACGTGGATAATGGCTTAACCTATGGTTGGCTAAGTTATGAGAATAACTTAGCCATGCCCCCTAGTGCCACAATCTATGGTATACAAGGCTATGAAGATAGACTTGTATGGTGACGGATCCAGGAATATACGTATTTATGGCGTATATTCCTCTGGACCGTCACACATTCCCTCTTCATGTCATAATTTTTGTTCTCCTGCTACATTTGTAATTCCTAGACGACCTTTCAATTCATGGAATCCGTTTCCTGATAAAGCCTTGGTTAACACATCTACTATTTGGTCTTGAGATCTGATAAACTGAACTAATATATATAACTTTTGGCAACCATGTCCCGGATAAAGTGCAAATACAATTCATTCAATATGTTTTGTTCTCTGATGTAATACAGGGTTTTTGGTAATGGAGATGCAGCTCATGCTATCACAAAATAGTACTGTTGATGCAAGCCATATTCACCAAGCAATTTTCTGCCCAGACAATCTCCTTGGCAGCTAATGTGGCAGCTCCCACTACAAGAGAATGACTACTAAACGTCAGAAAAATTGTCAGAGGGTCCAAAATAGTCTGTCAGATGCATATTTGACTATTAATGTGACGTTTGATCTGACTAATGAACTGATGTTTGCATCTGACGAAAAATCTAACTAATAAACTGACGAATAAGCATCTGACGAATTACTTGACGTTTAAACTAACGTTTAGCTTGACTAATTAGTTGTCTAATAATCTGACTAATGAGGTGACGAGTAGTTAGACGAATTATTTCTGACGATTTTGCTGACTAGAGTTTGACTAATAACCTGACATCTGTCTGTCTAAATGTTTGACTAAATATCTGACTAATTAGGTGACTTACAAGTTGACGGTTACGCTGACTAATTTTGTGACTATTATGCTGACTATCTTCCTATATTTGTCAGAATAATCGTCATGCATAATATTTATTGTAGTTGTTGCTATTATCTAGTTCCTTTTATAATATAATAATGTAAATGATATATTAAGCATCTAGACTTTCTCATTTATCGAATAACATCTCTATTTAATTGACTCCAAATGTTTTGCAATTTGAGGAGATCATGTTTCACCAACTCCATTGCAATGGGAAAATAGGGGTTGGTAGTAAATTCTGTATTTGTATAGGTGTTGTTTACTACAATTTGTTTCTCCTCTCATGTAACTTCAAACTTAAAAGCAATCAGGAATATGTATCGCACGAGCTCTACTTTTAGACCTTTACCCGCAATTTCCAACTTCACTCCACTTTTAATAGTAACCATATACTTTAGCCCATTAGCTTGCCCATTTAAGGAACTTCTTTACACCTACAACTTATGATGCACTTTTGGCTTCTAATGCTTAACAACATACCAATTTTAAATGCTTAGCAAGATACTGATGTCCATGACGTTCCAAAGATCATCAAGCACTTGCAATGTGCTTTTATATAAGCTATTTTGATATGATCCCAATGAAAGTGTAGTAATGCTAAATACTTTTTAGCCCATGATGTTAAATTGTTAACATTTTATCTGAACATGTTTTGTAATATTCTCATTAGATGCTTTTGTGTAAGAGTGACACATAGGGTTGCAAGGGGGGAAAATAGGGCCCAAACAAACACGGCCGGTCCCTTCGGCCAAAAACTTCAACTTAAAAATATATTGGGAATAGGAAGTGATCATGGGGCAAGGGAGCAATTCGGAAGAAAATAAATATGATGAAGCACCAAGGATTAAAGGTTTAAATAAAATAGGTGGATAGCAGGTGAGGTTATCAGCCATATGAAACGAAAAGGGCAAAGAAGAGCAATGGGAGAGCAGATATGGTGGAGCCATTCCCTACAGTCCGGCGGTGGAGGAGATGCGGGAAAGCGGCAGAGCAGTCGGGTTTGTGTAGGTAAGAAGGAAGGCAGGAGAGAAATAGGTGAAAAGCTTCCGCTTGGTTCAGAGATATGGCATGTGTTTCTTGCAAATCCGGCCTTTGCATTGCAGGTAAGCATATAAAAGCAGAGCAGTACATGGCTATAGCGATTTCCTGGAAAATCCAGCAATTGTTGTGCAGGTAAGCATAGAAAAGCAGAGCAAATACATGGCTACGTCAATTTCCTCACACATCTGGCAGGAAAGGATATCAGTCTGAGTCTGAGCCTCGGCTGAAGATATTGCAACTGTAAATTGTTTCTTAGATTTCCAAGACACTGATCCGCCACAAAGTATAAGAGAAAAACGTGATGTAGATTTCCTGGAATCTGGGTCACTTGCCCAATCTGCATCACAAAATGCTTTGAGTGTAAGATTTTTTTCATTATATGTTATTCCTTCATCCGCAGATCCTTTCAAGTACCTCAACATTCTTTTTGCAGCAGCTCAATGATGTTTACTAGTATTGTTGCTATATCTACTTAATAGACTTACAGAAAATGCAATATCTGGCCTAGTACAATTATTTATGTACAACAAGCATCCTATTAACTCTCTGAAATGTGTATTCACCATCTCCTATGCTTCATGCTCAATTTTAGGGCATAGATCATTTGATGTCCTGTGACCCAACACCAAAGATGTAATAATGGACTTGCAACCTGTCATGTTAAACCTGTTTAACATTGATTGAATATTTGCTGTTTGTTTGAGAGTTAACACTCCTTGGTCCCTATTCCTGCACACTTCAATTCCTAAACATTTCCTTAGTTCCCCGAGATCCACCATTTTGAATCTTACCTTCAAAATATCCTTGCAAAAATTCAAGCATTCTATATCATTAGATGCCATAATGCAATCGTCAACATACAAGGTGATAATGCAGAATTTTGTACCTTGATGGAGCACATACATGTTACCGTCACTTTTTAGTTTCATAAACCCTTTTTCCTTTAGAAATTGATCCATGCAAAAATACAATTATCTAGGAGATTGCCTTAACCCGTAACAACTCTTCTTAACCTCCAAACTTTATTATGACCAGTCTCAAAATCCGGAGCCTGTTTCATAAAAATTTCTTCTTCTAAAGTTGCATTCAGAAAGGCAGTACTGACATCCATATGATGAAGCTCTAAATTCATAGCATTAGCAATAGCTAGCAGCATTCTCACACTTGCTAATTTTACGATGGAAGAAAAGGTTTCACTGTAATCTAACCCCTTCTTCTGAGAAAAGCCCTGTGCGAATAATCTGGCCTTATATTTCAGAGACTTTCCATCAGCACCTATCTTTACTTTATAAATCAATTTGCTGCCTACGATATTTTTATTGCTAGGTGTGTCTACTAACTCATTCGTACCTATGCTGCGAAATAACATCATTTCGCCTTCCATTGCTTGTCTCCAGCATTTTGCATCTTCTGCTTCAACTGCTTCTTGATATGGGGTTGGTACATCGGTTCAAGAATTGCCATAATAACATCAGGATCAATTGGATCTTCTTTCCTAAGTCTTATACTTCTTCCTGAAGTTTCCCTGCCAAGCCTCTCTATGTCAATGTCCTGCTGCCCTTCTTTGAGTTTTTCTACTTCAGGTTTCCTTCTTTTAGCCATATTTCTTTCGATTATGTGAATCACTATTAGTGCTAGGTTTACCTTCCATGGGCAAAGTAAGTTTGTCTTTTTCTCCTTCTGCTGGCACAGTAGATTTATCTTTCGCATCAATATCTTCATCATCAAACACATCAACATCTATATTTCGCTCAATGGACTCACTTGAGACAGACTGAAATTGTTTAGGAGTAGCACGAACACTTCGGTCTTTATATACTTTATTTTCAATAAAATAAACATCTCTATGCACTACTACTTTCTTTCTTGCGGCATCATACAATCTGAACCCTTTAGATAGATTGTCATATCCAATGAGATAGCACAACCGTTCTCTATCATCCAACTTCCTCCTATTCTCATCTGGAACATGTACATATGCTTCATAACCAAAAACTTTAAACATATCATATGGTTTTCTACCATACCACATTTCATATGCTACTCTACCATTTAAGCCATTCAGTGGAATTCTATTTTGAATAAGCACTGCAGTTTTAACTGCTTCTTCCCATATGAAGTTGGGCATACTTGAATGTTTGAGCATCGGTTCTTACAACATTCAAAATGGCTCTATTTTTGCACTCCGCAACTCCATTCTATTGTGGGTGTGATTACACGTCAATTGCCTTCTGATCCCATTCTCTGCACAATATTTATCAAATCCTCCTATATATTAATTTAAAATATAGTGTGTGTCTTCCATGGCGCCCTAATTTCGACGGTCAGGATTTGACCATATGAAACAATGGCGAGAGATCATGCCACGTCCTAAAAAATTTTGCTTCAGCGAGTTCCCTTTCTGTCCCCGCCATAGCCATCCTCTGCCCTAAAATTGTTTGTCGTGAATCACCATTGGGCTTGGCCGAATGCATGTTATTTCTCTCAGGATAATTTTGGCGTGGTAGATCTGCATTGCAGAAGTTTGAAGGCGTGCAGGGCTGATTGACGTGGAAACCTTGCTGATTATGCGGATTTTTGAAACCCTTCTCAGGCATTGTTGGCATTTTTGGAAAGCTGGATAATATACAAATGCTGGACCATCATTGGTTAACCATCATTCATTTAAATTGGATTTATGTCTGTTCCAAAAGCACGCCACTTTTGCATACCCTTTTTTTCAATATAGTGTTGTGTTGTGTGACATGTTGTTTTGCATTGTTGCAAATTTTTGCATTATAGTAGTGGGTGGTTTAACATTTTCTTGTTTTAGTGAGAAGAATGTGGTGTTTGATTAGCATTTGTAGATAACAACACATCAATATACACAGAACACTTTTTACATTGTATTCACTTGATATGAAGATTACATCATGGAGGGACTAGTCCTTTCTTTGTCAAATAACTCTCAAGATAGGGATCCATCTCCTTAGTCCAATCTAGTTCTGGATGCGTTTTGACAACATCTGATACTGTTTTACCAGCAGCCAAGCCACTCATGATGGATATGAATAGTACTAGAAACTCATCTGTTGAGTAATCTTGTGGAGTATAAGTTGGTGGATTTAGAGCCTGACCTTGATTATAAAAGCACTTAAGAGCATCATCTACTACTATGATGTCCTCTTTCTTTTGAATGCCAAGCTGATCCATCATAGTACCAAGATGTTTCACGAAGATCGGTTTGCCATCCGGATCTCTTGGATGTGGAAACTTTATACACTTATTTTGGTCCCAAATCGTCACAAAGTCTCGATTCATGTCTAGTAACACCCTAAGTACATCATCAACATTTCTGCGTTCCATTGAGGACCAGATGGCAATTTGAAACAATCTGAACGCCTCATTCATCATATCCTCTAAGTGTGGACGAGGATAGATCCACTTAGTATTCGATTCTAGAGGGACTTGCTCGAAGTCATCCCTGTTAATAAGCTTCTTAGGACACGTTTTACACAGGACACCATTCAAATCGAAGACAATGATTTTGTCACAAGCAGGTGGAGCCCTGAACCATGGAAAACAAAGAGTTAGCCATGCAAAAGTGGTCTGCAATACACGCCAAGCACGTTTTGTCCGTCATAAGTAAGCTACATATCGCGCCTGGCGTGAATTACCTTTCATCATCGCCGTCATCCCCAGCAGTCGTAGCGTCTACTTCACTCCCCAGATGCTTACTGCCAGAAGCATCAACTCCACGGTTTAGTTCGGACACGTTCTCTTCTATGAAAGCTACCACAGGGGTTTGATTCCTAACCTCAGTGGTTGCACTTGAGCTTGCATGATCATCCTGGCTGGTATCAGGAACTACCGCAGTCGTACCCCCAAGCTGGACATTACCAGTTGCAATGTTATCAAGCATGGACTTCATATTTTTCTCCATGATCTCACGTTCCCGCGCTAGCAATGCGACCTTCTCCTCGGGGGTTGCATTGCTTTATAAACATTCTGGAGTTGCACTTGGAGGCTTTTGTGAACTAGTAGTCTGCTTCTGCCCTTTGTAAGGTACCAAAGCCAACGGGTTTTTATCTTTGACAAGACCCCAATCAGCCGTGGCTAGTACCTTTTCAAAAACACTTCAAGGAAATCCCTGGACTGGTCATCGTTGACGAAACTTAAACATCTTCTTGATGTCTTCAAGGCTTCTCTACCAATATACCCTCCAACATGTAATTCACAGCAAGTGGTATCAAGTGGTGCAAATGCCTCAACAAGATAGCTTGCCAGATTGGTTGCAAACCCATGTTTATTCAAGGGCCCCTTTTCTTTTGTCAGCAATTCCAGAGTGATGTCTTTCCGGTAGAGGTTAGGAACATCAAATTCCTCGCTTTCATTTGCTTCATCCTCATCATCTGCTTTGTAGAAGACATTTTTCAAGTTGGGTTCATCCAAAAGAAAACACTGCCATGCACCTTTATCTGATGCCCCTTTGCTCTTAGCTACCTCATAGTCGTCATCTGGCACAAGGGATATCATTATGAAGATTATACAAGCGCTTTTACACTGCATCCTCAAATCAGTATCCTTTGTCTCAAAGAGAATAGAACCTTCCCTAACGACCTTTAGGCATTCCAAGTCATATGAAGCCACCAAAGCATGCATATGAGGCTCTCCTGGGGGGCATATGATGACAATAGTAAAGAGCTTCTGAGTTGTTAAGTCTATGCAGCTACTAAAAAAACTGTTGTACTCCTGTTGAGTCATCCCCTTCTCTCCTTTTGTAGTCCTTGCCATCCAATACAAATAGAGAAATATTACGAGGGCTATTTTGGGATATTATCCAAAATGGCTTCGAGGTCTGCAACTCTCATTCGCAGCTGAGCATTCTCCATTTCAAGCCCCTCCAGAGCACGACACAACTCATTGAATAAGCCTATGCTTGTAGCCTATGCTGGCACAGGAGGAACTTCAGTTGAATATATGTTCAGTTGAATACGCGCCTGTAAGTTAAAGAGAAAAAACAAATTAGTGATTTCGCGCCACGAACGAATACCATTCATTTGTAATTTAAATGCACTACTGGCATTAGCAGAAGTCTTTTGAATTGTAAACTCATTTAATGCACTAATAAAATTAGCAGGTCTTTGCTAGGAAATATTAAGATACGAAAGCTAGTTACTGTATGCACTTCACGCCATGCATGTATCATGTATTGTTACTTTAAAGCAGTACTGTAATTTCTTCAGAAGCTGTTTTGAATTTTGGCTCTTTCTTAATTTTGAGAGAGCTGAAATGAAATCACGCCAGGCGCGAAATATGTTTGTGTGCAAAATGTTTAAATTGTACAGGTCCAATACACAATTCACGCCAGGCGTGTATTGGAGCAATTCACGCCAGGCGTGTATTGGACCTGTACAATTTAAACATTTTGCACACAAACATATTTCGCGCCTGGCATAATTTCACTTCAGCTCTCTCAAAATTAAGAATGAAAGAGCCAGAATTCAAAACAGCTTCTGAAGAAATTACAGTTCTGCTTTCAAGTAAGAGTTGACACCAAAGAAACATATTGCAGTCATTAAATCCTTGTATTGCCATTGAAAAATTTTATATAAATCCTTTTATTAGAGTTGCCCAGCTCTGTGTTAGAAAATTACAAAAGTTCTAGGCAGTTTAAGGAGATGCCTAGCTCCATTCATAATCATCATTTAAGGCCTTTTTTGGAGATGCCCAGCTCGCTTTCCTGAACCAAAAACCTAATAACAAAAACAAAAAACAAATTCAGCCCTCTGCCTCCTCCTCCTCTTCCTCCTCCTCCTCCTCCTCCTCCTCCTCTTCTTCCTCTGAGCTATCATCTGCCATCTCTTCAAGGATGGCTTCTGCAATAACTTCATCATCGGAGGAGGAGAGGGCGTCCATTATAATATGCTTCTTCTCTTCCTCCAATTCTTCTCGTCACTCCTCATTTGCTTCCTCCATTTCTTCTTCTTTTTGAACCTCCTTCTCCATCTCTTCATCGGAATCTGCTGGTGTATGGGGGGACTCAGGGCTGCTAGTGCTGGTGCTGAGATACTCCTTCCCCGGGCGAAGCTTACCCTGAAGAAACAAGTCCTCGTATTCATCCGGTCTGTGGTGCGGAAGGCAGCCACAGCGGCATCTGCAGGATGGGGGAATGGATTTCTTGATCAGTTTTTTGATCTCCCTCTTCGCCTCACGGAGGCGAGTCCGGCGGGATGGAGCGGGACGAAGCCGGGCAGCATGGCTCACCATGGTAAGGAAGAAAATGCAGGGCGCTAGAAGAAAGAAAGGATGGGCGGTTGAAGGAATGGAGGGTTTCATGCAAGATATAGTAGTTGCATACAAGGTTTCGTATAGGCACGGTTGTAATTATTATTCCATCACATCATATACGAATTATATCCTATACGAATTAGCTATCATTACTTCTATTGAATTAATTACGTCCTAGATTATCATTAATTCTCTATAGAATTACCCACATGTTAGCTATACTTAAAACCTATGTTGTCATTAATTTTGTATAATTACCTAGACCTCAGCTATACTTACAACCAACTTTGGCCTATCTAGAATTACGACCTATACTTACCTCATTAGTACTACTAACATACACCCTATGTTATCATTAATTTTGCATAATTACCTACACCTAAGCTATACTTACAACCTATTTTTGAAGTTCCCTTTAATCTATTCTCAAAATTACTTTGTCCTTTTTTCGAACTAATATTAAGACATTTAACTTTATATAGGTGAAGCGTGTGGATCCTAAAAAGGGTAAAAATGTAATACCTATCCCCCCCAACATGTTTCAACATTGTTACCACATGTTCTTATCACATTGTTACCCCATTGTAAACATTGTTCTTGTAGGTCAATGGTGTGGACCACCCAAAGGGTGTTGAGGCTGAGACTACTAAGCAAATTATCCTCTACAGTAGGTTGGATTGGAAGAATAAGAAGGTGAAAGTGAAGCACCAATGCAATAAGGAGCTAGTAGGTGAAGGAACTATCATACTAGCTGATCCTATCCAAGCTGTCAATGATGAAAGGTTAGGAGAGGATAAAGTGGGTGTGGCCATAACAAGTTTAGAAGAAAAATGGAAGGAAAAAGGATCAAATCACCAGGATTGCACTGCTTGTATTAAACAATTGGAGGTTCCACGCATCATGCCATGGCCTTATTATCCTAGCAAGAGGTCCAAGTCAAGTAGTGATTGTTCACGGAAGCTCCTCGACTAAGATAAGGGAATGGAATGTTGTTGGGCTAATTGTGTTCGTAAGTTTGAAATTGATGAATTGGTGGAAGCAAAAGCCACCTTCCAAGAGTATACTTGTGATGAGAGGAGGACTTACATACATGTACTCCATTCATGAGCTTGCACTTCAAGATGAAAAATTTCCAAAGAAAAAAAAATACCCAATCGCTAGGGGCATGGATATGTAAAGTTGCATGGATAAATATTCATGGCATTCCAATTTCATCTTGGCAAAATTGGCAAGCAAGTCATGCAAAGGGGAGTAAAATTGCATTACATGGAAATAATGGCATGTTGAGGCCACTTCTAGGATCCCGGGCTGTTAGGAAGGTTTTTGAAAATATGTTGAATTCAATGTCGAGAATATGCCACATAAAAGTAGGAATGATCAACAGGAAAAAAGTTGTCGAGAAGAGATTGCCATCCCATTGTACCCAGAAGAGCATATTGGAGGAAGTGAATGCTTTGCTTCGAGAACTACGCTGTGTACCCTCAATATCTCAACCCAGCCTTCAAGAGACTATGGAGCAAGCACTTCAAGCATGTCACTATAGACACTTCAACAACTTTGCAAAGTGCAACCGTGTGCTAAGTTGAAAGAGATTTTGGATAAGATCAAGCAACCAAGCCAAAGGGCTAAGATACGGAGCAAATGAAAGATCACATGACATTATCATGTTTGGAACCTAACTATGTTTGTATTATACATGACAAGATGGATCAATCAAGATTTGTTTGCCACAAGATAGTTACATACCCAAGCAAATCAATAGATCTTATCCTTTGCAAGTCTCTCCGACAAGTGGAATAGTACATGGCTCGGTGCCAATTTATTATGGCCATTTTAGTTTGCAATTATGGAGTGATGGTCCTGATTTTCATATTGGAAGTGTGATGAGGTGCTTGAGGAACTATGAGAGTGGTTATTCTCGGTGACCTCCACAACCCCTCGAGGTGGTAGCCAACCACTCTTCAAAGGCATTGTTGGATAGAAAGCCTAATAATTTAGGGAAGTGTACTAAGGCAAGGTTTAGGAAATCAGGTGCTTCTGAACATGTTGGAGCCTCAAGTTCACGTCCCCAACCTCGAGATCTACCACCAAGATTCCTCCTCCAACTTGACAATTGTGCTGGACAGAATAAAAACAGGTATATGTTCTCATTCCTATCTTATTTAACAGTTGTGGGTGTCTTTGAAAGAGTGAATTTAGGGTTCTTAATGTCTGGACATACTCATGAGGATGTGGATGCATTGTTTGGGAAGTATAGTGCGCAGTTGAAATCTCAAGCTGTGACCAACCTTCCTAGACTAATGAAATTTCTTAGTGAATGCATTTCACCTTCTCCTATAGGGTTGATCATACAAGAGATGCCTGATTGGAAGAATTTTATCGAATGTTATGCTCTTGATATGGAAGGTCAATCTAGACCTCTTCAGTACACTTTCTGGGTCATGGGAAATAAGCCAATAATGCAATGGAAGATGAGACCTTCAGATGATAAATGGAGGCCAGATGAGGGAGTACCTATATGGCACGAAGATGAAAATGGTAAACTTAAGATTCCAAGGGGTCAACCAAAAGCTCTTAAGCCTTTTGCAGAGGTGGATTCATTGCAAAGCACATTGGACGGCATTTCTGAATACGTCAAGTATTGTAAAAATAACCCCGATGATACCAACCTTCCATTGATAGATTATTGGACACAGGTACATGGATTATTGGGACAAGTAGACACATCCTCTGATGAACTGAAAGATGGATGGCTACCTAAGAATAGGTGGAGAGACTTGATAACACCTGAGGAAGTTGATGATGTGGTTAGTAGTATTCGCAAGTTGATGGCTCCTCCAGCTGCTGAAAAACACTATGTTGGTCCTAGGAAAGGAAGGCCTAAATATCTCGGGCTGGAGGATTATGATCCCAAAGATGGTGGTGTCCAAAGGCACCAGCTTAAATGCAAAGGGCAAGAGGGAAGAAAGGTATAGAGACCTGCTTGGACAAAGAGATGGAAGGGAAACCCTATTGAAGGGGATGATTGGGTTGAGTTAGATACTATTTTATTTTCATGGACCCCAAAGGTCATCCCAGGCAAGACTGCTAGGGTTACAATACCTGTGGAAGTGAGGAAGAAAGCTATGATATCTCTAGGGGTCACTTCTGAGAAGTAATTGGCAATATGTAACTCGACATGCATATGTAAAATATTTTTAATTTTTAATGCAATCATGTTGTGTTGTTATTAAAAAAAGTCACATTCTTGATGCAAATTTACTAACCCTAAAAAAGTTGCAAAGGCCAAAATGGTCCAAAAATCCCGACATAAATCCAATTTAAATGAATGATGGTTGGTTCTTGCACTTCGAATCTATGGTAGAGGCTTCAGTGATCCAAAGTCAAGTCTTGAGATGGATTAAAAGATCAAGGACTGAAGATTCGATCTAGGGATGGCAAGGGCAATAAAATTCAGGTTCTTGGAATATAGTTTTTTTTAACATTCGAATCTATGGTAGAGGCTTCAGTGATCCAAAGTCAAGTCTTGAGATGGATTAAAAGATCAAGGACTGAAGATTCGATCTAGGGATGGCAAGGGCAATAAAATTCAGGTTCTTGGAATATAGTTTTTTTTAACAATGGAGCAAAATATGCATTTCTATACTTTGTATGTATTAAGGTAAAAAAGAGTTGAGCTTTGATTATGATCTTTGAAAAAGAGATCCTTATATAATGTTTCAATAGGTATGGCAACATGCTAGATAGATTTGGAGTTTGATATAATAGGTGAATGAAATCATTCAGTAAGCTAAAGTTGCTGGTTGTTTTGTTTTGGGTCAGTGTGTCAGTGCTCACAAAATCGAATGAATACCTCTTTAACAAGGGTATAGTTAAAGAATTAAGTTGTGTTGACTGATGTTAGCAACTCAACGCTATCATCTGCTTAACGCTGTGTGCTAAGTTTTTTGTTGCGATTATATGATGGCTTTGGTGCAGGATAGTTGCTTAAGGGATGCAAGCTAAGATGTTTGTAGTGCGTGCATGCTGGTGACATTAGAAATTGAATGTAGGACTGTCGTGAGTGTAATCTTTTTGCTTTTGCTTTTGCAGGCAGTAAAGAAGGAAGCATTATTCACCAAGTCTAATCCTCAATTCCATGTTAGGAAGTATATACAATCTGCTAATTGTTAATGTTTAATGCAGGATAATTTGATGTAGTTGCTAGCAAGCTTAGCAATTGTTCATGGTCTAATCGCTTCAATTAAAAAAACTCTTATCTGGTAAATATACACATGCAAAGGTAATATATGCTCCTTTAGGCATTTGCAGCAAGTATTTACTATCCATCCACTACAACTCAAGTGGTTTGTCATGTTTATACAGATCAAATGGTTCATGGCTTTTCAAATTGGTCCCAATGCCTGGCGAAATGTTTGTCTTTATCCAATGCTCGCAAGCCTTTCTAGCAATCTAAAAGATTGCTTTAGCACATTATCATCTTGTTGTCATGTTTATACAGATCAAATGGTTCATGGCTTTTCAAATTGGTCCCAATGCCTGGCGAAATGTTTGTCTTTATCCAATGCTCGCAAGCCTTTCTAGCAATCTAAAAGATTGCTTTAGCACATTATCATCTTGCAACTATAGATTTGCACCTGCTGTTCTATTGGCTGCCAGTATGTGCCAAGTAAGTCAATGAATTTAAATGTTCTGTTTTAAATCTGAATATGAACTTATTTCTTGCATTATTGCTGAAGTTGCCATTGGAGTTTGTTTGTCTACTGTGGAGATGTAGACATTTACAATTCTGTTGGAACAAGCTGCCCCAGTTTGCTTCACTTCGACTCGCTTCGAAACTCACATTCTGCTGGAGTCAGCCTGTCCAGTCTCTCTTGACTGAGACCATTGCTTATAAAATGTAGTATTAAACCCTGGATAATTCTGCTCCCCAGTGATGAAGTCTGAAACTCTGTTTGTTGGAATATAGCAGCAAGGAACAGCAACAGAGCCACTCTTTGCGACTGTGTGGTGATTTTCCATTTCCCATATCAGATCCTTCCTTGAAAACGGGCCTGGGGGAGGACCTTGAATGGGGAGGATCTGAATTGGAGAGCATCTTGAATGGGGCCTCTGAAATTCGAAATAATTTGCTGCTTACAGGATTTCCCGAAAAGAATTGAAAGAGCCAACAATTAAAAGCTTACCTTCTCCACCTCCGGATCAATCACGTCGGCCGCCATCTCCTACAACCCGACGGATTCAAGTAGTAGCAGGGAAGGGGAATGGGTAGAAGGGGATTTCTGATCCGAAGGGAATTTCTTCGAGAGCAAGGCATTTCACTGGCTGAAACGGTTGAATGACCTTGCGAACTATCCATTTCAGGTACAGGAGTATAGAACAGAAATGATTCAAGTGACTTGGGGAGGTACGGTTGGCAGGTTGCAGTTAATGCATAATTGGCATAGCCAGGGATATCCATGGCTGCTCTCGCATGGCATCCCCCTCTGCCCCATGAATGGGGCATGGCTGCGAGACCCATGGCCATCAAGCAGATCGATGGTGTGCATGGTGATGGAGTGGGCGATATCGGGATTTCTGGCCACATTAACCCGATCTCGCTTGATATATACGGACTTCCAAGACGGCAATGGTGCCTGTGTCATGCGAACTCCAACCGATTCTAGACATCTTAAGCATTAACGATCGATTTGCTGGGTGAATTTGGAAGAATTTCGTAAAAGTTTATCATCAGAAGCAAAGATTTCAAGCAAAAACGAAGGTTTATGAATAGAATCAACAAATTTTGAACTTGGTTATCAATCTCACTTTGAGCCCATCCAGCTCACAATATTTGATCTGGGTTTCGAAATTTGACAAATAGCCCAGATTTTTGCCTCCGATTGCCTTTCCCATCGCTGAAATTTTAGTTGCTTCTCCAAGCACAAATCATGAAGCACATACAAAGAATCCCGGAAGCGATTATGATAAGTGCAAACTTTCAACAAAATCTTATGCTTCCAGCTTGCATTTTTTTTTTTACGATATTGTTGCCTTCGCTTAGAATTTGCCCATTTAGCTTGCTTAATCTATGGCAAACTCTAAGGATTGATGTAAGTAGACAGCAGGGTTGAACATGGTCGCTACTTCCATTGCCCTCTCGTGATAGGCCAAGTTTTAGAGGAAGAACTGAAAAGGTCATTAGCACCATCGGATTCGAGTAATGGAGACAATTTTCTAAGCCAAGGAGTAAAGAAATCACTTCCGTGTACAAATCCAGCCTTACAACCGCAAATTGCTTCAACCCCTTCTTCTCCTTCTTCTTCTCTTCGCCGTCTTTCCTTCTAAATATTGGGCGAAATGCAAATGGTTCTCGATGTCCAAAGAGGGCGCTTTCACCGAAAGCCGGAGACCGCAACCCCAGATTCAAAGGCATCTTCTTCCAACTCTATTCTCGTGGTTTTTTTAAATCCTTACTAAAAACATGTGCCCGGGGATGCCGGGCATTTCTCAAGAATGTGTGGAATGGCTAAGGTATTATATTCTGCAGCTACAATAGAATTTATAGATAGATTTTCAAGAATGTATTCTCGTGGTTTTTTTAAATCCTTACTAAAAACATGTGCCCGGGGATGCCGGGCATTTCTCAAGAATGTGTGGAATGGCTAAGGTATTATATTCTGCAGCTACAATAGAATTTATAGATAGATTTTCAAGAATGTGTGGAATGGCTAGGGTATTATATTTTGCAGCTACAAGTCTCATTTACCTTCGTTTGCAACGAATAGAAGGTAAATGAACTTCTAGAGCTAAGGGACACGTGTCACGGGCAGTTAGGAACTGCCAGCCCTCATTCTATTTGTAGTTCGGCTTAGATGTTTCTCCCATCAGCGCTGTTGTGCGCATCTCCACGCTAGATTTCTTCCGAGGCCTCTTCCCCTCCACCCTCCCTCTACTGATATATTGCCTCCCTGCTTCAGTTTCCTGTTTGACCTCACCAGTATGCCTGCTTTAGTTATTGCTGTTTGGTGGATTAGGCATATGGAGCCTTGGTGGCTTATTTCAGTATGGTTTTTAGTCTATGGTTTGGAGCCTTGGTGGCATATACTGATATGGAATTATTGGTTTACGTGGTGGTAGAGCCTTGGTGGCTTGTTTGAGTTGGAAACCTTGGTGGTTGTTTTGTGGCTTTGGAGCCTTGGTGGCTTATGTTGGTAGCCTCTGTTGCCGGTGGGCCTGGGGTTTGTCTTACTTGTGAGTTTTTTTCTTGTGCAGGAAAATGCAATCATGTCTTAGGATTTTGGCTGGTGGAGCAGTGGCTTTCGATCAAGCTTCTATATAGCGGGTAGCTCATGCCAGCTTGTGGTTTCCTTTTAGAATGTATATGTAAACCCAAAAAGGCTTGTAGGCATGAGGGTCCCTTTTCCCTCTTCAGTTGTGTATAGTGTCTCTAAGACGGTTGTTTATCTTTAGGGTTTCCTCGAAAACCCGAAAGGGCGAGGTTTTCATCCCGGGGATAAGCTCCCTTCTTAGAGATACTTTAGCATGCAGCATAGCATGTGTTCTGTAGCATGTGTTCTGTTTATGGAGATGCTCACAAGGGCCATTTTGTTGCATGTGTTCTGTTTATAAATAATTTTTGTAATTGCACGCTAACAATAATCTAGGTGTCTAGCATTTTTGGTTGGCATTTTTCAGCATGTGTTCTGTTTATGGAGATGCTCACAAGGGCCATTTTGTCCGCCTTGTCACTATAGCTCTAGAATAGAATTTATAGATAGATTTATCTTTGTAGATGAAATGGGCAAAAAGGCATATTGCATTATTGTTGAGTAGAAATATGAATAGATATATGTAAGCCGCTTCTCCCATGGATATGACTTACTCCCCCACCTTATAGACAATAGAATGTACATCCGCATGAAGGATGAGAACAAACCTTGTTTTTAAATGTGAACGTGCTATGAACTAATCTTGTATAAAACATGTATGCCTTTACCACCGGAAAAAATGATTTTTAAAAGCAATAAAGCTTATGAACATAGTAAAAACATTGATATTTATGAGAGTGATTTATTTGTTATCAAAGTTGTCTTAGAGAAAACCATTGGATTAAATGGTTCATTAGTCAAATGTTTCATTAGCAAGTGCAATGGTTCATTAGCAAGTGCAATGACTCGTGAGGAATTTGCACATTGTCAATTTTGTGGCAACTTACGGCCTAAAGTTTAGGCATTTGGGTGAAAAGTTATACCATGTGAAACCTAAACTACATAAGAGCCTAAACCTGAAGAAACCCCTTAAACCATAAACTTTAAGTTGAAATCCTTAAATCATAAATTCTAAACCCCTCAACCTTGAACCCTAAATCATAAATGGTTTTTCACAAAATGCTATTTCAAAATGCTACCATATGCTTCTAATATACAATGTAGAGTATATCAAACCTTGTGCACTATTGTTATCCTTTTCTATCTATTTAAGGATGTTATTGTATCTTTTGGAACATACAAATGGAGGTCGAAGTTGTATGATTGCCCCAACAATTGTGGTTGAAATCCTCTATGAAAATTGTTGACACGAACAAATTCCAACAAAAGATATCCAAGGGGGTTTC
The DNA here is from genome assembly GCA_021234155.1 of Isoetes taiwanensis. Taxonomy (NCBI): domain Eukaryota; kingdom Viridiplantae; phylum Streptophyta; class Lycopodiopsida; order Isoetales; family Isoetaceae; genus Isoetes; species Isoetes taiwanensis. The sequence continues at coordinate 22,084,800 of JAJEKV010000008.1, read as the reverse complement.
ACTTTTGGGTGCCATACAATATGCCTGAGTGACTTGTAGGGGGGTTTTTTGGACCCATTTCCACACGTATACGGCGGAGTTAGGGGGGTTTTTGACCACTACTTGGAGTAAGTTTTGTATGGAAGGGGTCAAATTTGCCTTTCAAAAAACCGTATACGGGGGTGTTTTTGGTCACCCTCTGCACGCACATGGCATACCCCCTTTTGTATAAGTGCATCCCCCGGGAAGATATCCCTCTTGCGTGCAAGAGGCCCACTCCCCAATATCGTGGACTATGGTCCATGTCGCATCGTGCAAGTGTAGAAAAGCACTTCCGAGTTCTAAGAAAATATTGTGTACCACTATATGTTGATTACGCATTCTTTCTTCCTTAATACTTTGTAATTGAGATAGGGCAAGAAAGAGTTGGTCATAAAATAATATAGGATCATAGTCTACTATTTATATAGACGTTTCCTTCTGTCAAGTTTCAGATAGAAAGGGCTTTTATTAAGCATCCAACATTTACATGGTGCCATATTATGCCCAGCAACGTTGAGCATTGTAACTAGTTGCTAAATAAAATAATACAAAATGTTTAGTCTCTACATTGGCCCCCATTCCATCATTGTCCTGCAAAATCACATTATATTTTAGAAAAGCCTACAAACACACTTCTTTTAGTGTCATGAAAACTAGAGACTAACCATGTAAGATTTTATTCTTTACACAATCAGCAATAACAACTAAACAAGTGAGAGAACCGAGCTCTTTTAATATATTGATGACACAGTTCTTCAAAAAAAAAAAAAAAAAAAAAAAAATACAAACTCAAAACCTAGATATCAATTGACATGATTTTTGCTTTGGAACTCGCATATTTTTTAAAATGCTTTAACCCAAACTTCATAATATTTCTTTCATCGTAGAGCTTTGCAAGTCTGCTAAAGATTAAGGATTTATGGTCATGGTTTCTTGTAGAAGAATGATTAGTATGGCTACAAAATACCTTATGTTTGGCACTGTTAGACCAGAAATGGCAGGAGTTCTAATTGAGCTTGCATGTGCTCACATCCTGTTGTTGGATATTATCTTATGCATGCAAATTTCAATCTTGTTGGCAATGGTTTAGCTATAAGGTAAGAATCTAGCTTCAAATGCCTCATCCTCCTAGCTCTTCAGACTATAATATGGATCCATGCCGCATCTCCGACTACTCCAGAATGGGTCAACAAAGTGGACAATGCCTCACAGATCACTACTATAATTCTCATCAATTTGCAATTTGTTTCAGGTCTGGAGATCTTGTAAGGGCTTTGAAGGAGCCATTTCTGTACTTCTCTTTACAGGCTGGTAAGTTTAAATGAGTTAATGAGAATTCTCTATCCTTCTTTGGTACTTGTTTTTCTTTCAACAAATATAAATCTCTCACTGCATAGTCTGTAGAAACGTATATTATGCATTATTTGGCACATTATGCATTATGTGCTACATGTGCCTGCCAATGATGTTATTCAACGATGATAATGTAACTCTTTTGAAATCGAGTATAAGCTACCGAATATTGTGTCTTTCTTACAAAATCTCTCGAATAAAAGCATATTATGGATCCCTTAAAAAATGTTGTTTAATGACCAAAAAAGTACCTAAAAAGGTAGCCAAAATTGAGCACTACATAACTTATGTAATGTCTTAACAAATATTAAGCTTTAGAACTAATGCATTCTTTTTAGTCTATAGTAGGTTTATTTTTCACTTTAACATTGCATTGATAACGTTTCCTAGAATCTAATTTTATCGTCCATAGAGACCAACTGGCCTATGGAACCTGAACAAAGAAAACAACAATTGTATTATTGTCAAGATTAAAAAACCCCTGCACCGAAGGGTTTTCAAAGGAAAAACCTTGGCAATAATAGGCATGCTAACAAACTATACAGAGCTGTACAATGACGTGTTATGTATACAATTCAGTGTTGTGCCAATGGACATAGCTGAGTGCGTGTATCTATGTATGATGCTAGTGATCCCACAGAGGCCATGTTTAGCAGCACATGAAGTGGCTGATTAGGCGGGACTAACTGAACATAGCACATCTGGATATGGTCATATGCTTGACAATTTTGAAGGGCATGGCATTCATCCTCAATGGCTCCCTGTTGGCAACATTGACAAATCCTATCCTCACGTGCCTCTTGGGTCCATCTGTCTGTTTCAATGTAAGGGGCAATGCGCCCCCCTTCGAAGGGAAGCTATCAGTTTGTGCATCTTCATGGATAAATGTCTATGCAGGTAGCATTGTAGACCTTGCATCAGCGTGGGATTGATCTAATGCTCGTAGTGTGTCATTTTAACTTGTTCCAGGGCGCCCGTATCCCAGAGCTTGCTAATGAAGCAAGCATTAAGGTACTGCACAAATGGTGATGGTCCTCTTTAGTTTGGACCTATATGCACTTGTGCTCATGTACGTTCCATCTCAAGAACCACTGCACTCGTTTCTCCTTCCAACAAGCTTTAAGACATTGTGGCACCAGTGCCACAGCATATGGTCATCGCCCATACTGATCACTTTCTAAGCGTAGATGATGTGGCCGTCCAATGCGGCCCATCGAAGGGGCAAGAAACCTATTTTTTGCAGCAGGATCTGATAAAGAACTATGGACTTTACCCTAAGTCTGTGAGCCAGGAAGGCTTTCTATATCTGCTCCAGGTCATTCTAGGTGGCAAGTGATATTACCTGGCCCCAAACCTCAACCCCGTTTAGGTGAACAGGCTGTACCAGTGTTCTAAACAAGTGTGACTGATGGGCCTAGGTATACAACTCTACTTTATGACTGTTGTTCCGCGTGGCATATAGTGCTTTCCAGCTTGTTGTGATGCGTAGTCGGATGGAAGTGTCCCAGTATATGGTGGAAGGGAACTCCACTCTCAGATACTTGTGGGTGGAAGGTACCTCCATATTTTGCCTCTGGTATGTGAAGAAAGGAGCCTTGGCTGGCGTTACAATGAGACAAGCAGCACCTTAGTCTTGACCAAGTTGACGTGCATGCCAATGAACTGGCAAAAGTTGTCCAGAGCATCCAATTAGCGTTGCATGTCAGTTAAAGAGAATCAATAAAATACTAGTTTCTGGAGCACCTAACTTAGGTACATTGGCACATTTCAAGTTGAAAAATCCATCAGGTGCAACTCTTCAATGCTTCAAAGGTAGTTGCATCTAGAAAAAATGGAATATGGTGGGGGGAAAATAATCCACAATAAGAACAAATGCCAAAAAAAATTTGCTTGAGGTCTTGGCACAGCCATGAAGAGCAAAAGCAGCTATGCCTGCCAGCATCTTGGAAATATAAGAGAGGGAAGGAAGGGTGGTGGAGGAATTTTTTGAATTTCATATCGTTAGATGCAATCTGTTAATTTAATGGCTCACATTCAATTTGACCTAGGTGACTGTATAGGTGGACATGTTAGAATTGCGACAAACCTGTATCTTAGAAAAGGCAAGCGTGCTAAATATCACTATGTTGTAAAATTTAGTACTATCAATTTGGATGGATATCATATTGTCGAGGTTAGTGTTATTTATGGACTTTGATTGACCAATCGAACATACATTGAGTACATATTAATATATGTGAGTAACTAGTACTATGTTTAAATCATGACTGAAATGTCTCATTTGGGCATTCTTGCAATAAAGTGGCATCATTCTTATAGATTGATAGGTATATTGCAAAAAGATGGCATTTTTCTTGCAAATTGATGATAATTTGAAGGTATCATTGATAGTGTTGTGCAGCTCTCTATTACGGGAGGAAGTTATTGTTAGTACTTTGAAGGTTTGATTGACACTGGAGTGCAATGCAGAACATATTGAAGCTTCAATGAAGAAATATAGTCATGGGAACCATGACTCTCATGTTATTACGTCTCCAAAGTTGTTAAGACACCATATGTTTAGTGGTATGATTCTTGCTTAGGGTGCAAGGGGTCCCGAGTTCAATTCTTGGAATACTCCATTTTTTGACATTGGTGGCGCTATGGATTAAGTGCTATTATTGTTACTGTCTTATGTACTTTTTTGCCATAGAGGCTCGGGGGCCTAAATGGCTTGATCAATACATTAAATTAAATTAAATTAAATATAGAACTCGGACTTGGAGTTGTGGCTCTCATAAAATATTGAAATTATGTTTAAAAGAGAGGTTGAAAGAAGAGGTGAGTGTAGAAGATATTTTTCCCCCTTTTCTTCAATTAATCTGTATTATTATATTATTGCATGGGCTTTAAATACTTCATCATGTACATATGTATATTTGTACACCTATCAGCAGTCTTATTATTGCCACGGTTTTTCCCCTTGAAAACCCTTCGGGGTGGGGATTCTTTAATTCAAACAGTAATATGCCTGCTGCACTCTTATATTAGGTCCCATGGATCGATTGTCTCTGGGACGATAAAAAATTCTACTAGTGGATTCCTTTAGAAACCCATCTTTCACTTTGTGCTTTTGTACCTTTGACTCAGCAACAATGAAAGCTAGTATGAATCTAGTCACTTATTAACATGGGAGTCCTTTCAAACTAAGTTCTCGTTACCTCGATGTGACATGTCTATATAGAAAAAAGTTGTTGCTACTTTACCACAAGCTGTTGCACAGCTTGTGGTCAGGCCAATTTGCCTATCCTCCCTCTTGGAGACATTTGTAAAAAGCATTTAGAGTATCCAGCTGCTTTTCTTATCCAAATCTTTTTTGGTATACTATCCAGTTTTAGTGCATTTTATCATCTAGTTCGTCTAGTTCTAGATGATTGGTTGGATTTTATTCTATAAGGTTATTTTGCCAGTTCAAGTAGAAAGCTACAAAATTCAAGAAAGTCCATGGCCATGATTACATGCAAAAGTGATAGCGAATCTCTAGACATTAGAAAAGTTGCATGTGAAATCGTTAGCATGGAGAAGTTTCGAGCGTCTTCGTGCATATTGATATGTTCTAGCATCTAGTAGCTAAATATGCATTGTAAAACCAATTAAAACATTGTCTAGACATCCAAAACTTATGACTTCTGCTATGGACCACCTCTGCTGCATGAGGCTATTGCAACATAATCCCACCCCAAAATATGAAAATATTATTACGGATCTGGATGTTTACAATCTTTCAGTGTGCATATGGGAGACAACTCATAGTGCAGTAGGAGAAGATTGTATAATTATTCCTAAAAATGGAGCACATTAAGTTTTCCAGGAAGGAAAAAAAAATTGTTTGATCTAAATAAATATCTTGTATTTGTTACTAACATGTTGCACATACTTGAGATGTTATAAAACTCCACCCTCATACTTGAGAGTGAAGCTTTTTACTTGAGAGGGAAAAGAAGACGATGATGACCAAGTCTGAGGATGTCGGCTTGTTTGTGACCATCGACGACTTTATGGACGAACTCAATAATTTGAGCAGCTTGGACGATGACGACTCCTTACCTTTTCTTTATCAACAAGATGAAGAGCATGGGTTTGTTGACGTGCTTGATGAAAACGTAGACATGTTCTTTGATGGTGATTTGCATATGTCAAAAAGAGGTAGAGATTTTGACCTGGTCAATGCACCGGAATGCAAGAGAATGAAGAAAAAAGTTAGGTTTGCAGAGGATGTGGTCTCACCAAAAGGAAACAGTAAAGAATACTGGCGTTTTGGCTCAAACCGAAAGAATCAAAGCATTTCTTCACAAGGTCCATCTAAAAGGGCAGCTCCTTCAGTTATGCCAAATCAAAGGAAGACTAGCTGTTTAGATGTAGGTGGTGATAAAGACCTGTTTGACAAAGCCTGTTTCGGTGTTCTTGATGATGAAGACCTGTTTGATAAAGACTTCCTTCACGAATTATCTAAAATCCTTGACGTTGACCTGGTCACTGCTACTAAGATCGAAAGTTGTTGCAACGTGGTCTCAAACTATTAGCAAGGTGTTTTCAAGAAAGCATGAATTGGTTGCTTGTTGGCAAAAGAACGGAAAGCACACGTAAGTCATTACAACCTCGACGACCTCCAGGAAATCCAAGGGAAAAGCTGCCAATCATAATTTAACGTTTGGCCACTTGCATATGCTCATAAAAATTGTTTGTATACAGTTATTGACATTGTAGAGCTGAAATTATATTGATGTATTCTTTTGAACAAATTCCTGTTGACCTTCTTTCTGCTCTTTTGAGTATGGTTTTCAGTCCATTCTTGTAAGTTTTCATTGTGTTAATTTATAGACAAGATGATGTAGATAGAATTGTGAAATATTACTACATATATGGCTCAGAGCACATGTATGACAGATCATAAATATAAGATGCCTTCTGTTATTAACAGAAAGCGGGAAACCATGAAGTATTAAAATGATCTAAGTATGATCCAGATGCAATATAGATTGATGTAAAAACATAAGACAAGATATAGAAAACTTAACGAATTATCAAAATTATTCACATCAAGTCTGTTCAAACATTATTGCAGGCAAGTTTCCATACCCACAACCCTCATCAAGACCTTGACAGCCTAAGAAATCCAAGGGCAAAGCTGCCAATCATGACTTTAACATTTGAAAACATTCAGCCACTTGTACTTATATAGTCATTGACATTGTAAACCTGCTGCCATTTGAATTGAAAATACAATGATGTATTCTTTTATCAGAATTCATGTTAACATTCTTCCTTCTCGTTTGAGGCTGTTTTTGTTCCAGTCTTTTATGTTTTCATAGTGACAGCAAGAGTTCAGTCCTTTCTCATTATAGAGGAAATTGGTATTGATTACTGTCATGTTCTGTGAGGTGATTTCCCACAGCATAGGAAATCTGAAGGCAAAATTGTTGCTTCCGATTTAACATTGGAGACCCCTCACATTTATGTATTCTTATTATAATTCAACTAAATCACCAATATATTGTTCGTTACAGTGCCCTGACGTATCACTGCATCAGCCCAGTGTAGTGTGCAGAAGTAGGTCCCTTAAAGATGTTGCCAAATTTAGGCAGTTTCCTTCTCTCTGCTACTCCATTTGGCCAAGGGATTTATGGAGCCCACGATCGTGTTTTTGTTGCCGAATATGTCAATGTGCTCCTAATACAACATATGTGTCACTTTATTGCAAGGGAACTTTGAAGCATAGGCAGCAGAATGGAAGCAACTGCTAATGCTCCCATAAAATGTCCTTATTAAACAAAGGTGTAGACCATGAGCAACAATCTTTGAAACATTTGCTAACAATAGGAAGCAACTCCTAAAATGCTCCAATTTTATGTGTGAGACAGGAACGAGTTCATGCTCATACTGATAAAAAGCATCTCCTGACGGTTTTAGTGGCATTCATGATGTTGTCAATGACAGTATATGTCAGGCCATGTTGTCCTTTGAATAGTTGATCCAATATTGACATCATATTAGTACCAATGAACATAAATATGATAAGGAAATAGAAGTTAGAGAACACTTGCTTTTGTGGTCCCATCATTTGAACATGGATTATAACAAGGATAGGAAACTAGCAGTATCTCTAGTTACAATGCACAGACTTCTAAGGTTTCTGATGATGACTTTGTAAGATCTGTGCATCTTCAAGGTTGTCTTTCAAAGACCCTGTATGCAAGGCATAAACAATGGGAAGATTCTGCACCTTGGAATACAGCTGCAGAGTGTGCACCTAGATGGTTATTTGCAGATGACTCTGTCTAGCTGGAAATAGTTGTATTTATGTAGCCTGCGCGGCATAGGGTACAAATTTAAATAATCAAACATGTGCCACACAGTGACAGATGCTTTGATCCTTCACTGTACGCAGTAGTTATTCTTCATGGAGGATTGTTCTCAGCATAAATCAGCAATTTGTAAGTCATAAGAAAAGTATTCAGATTGCCAAGGCACAATGATTCACCACATTTTTCAATAAAATCGTGTGTGCAGATCTTCTTGAGTAAGAGATTTGCTTCATATGATGCTATGTAAACAGTCTGCAAGTAAACCTTAAAGGATGACAACAAAACAATTGACAATTGTTTTCAAATGCATGTGGAACCCCCAACAATCTCAAAATTTTATTGGTTTCAAAGGGCATGCATAGAAGCAGCAGGGAATTCATTCCGAAAATGTCTTTGCCCATTCCAAGGATGACAACAAAACAATTGACAATTGGCTGCTCAACATGGACTTTGCAGCATTGTTTTTGGTCTAACTATGTATGTTGTGCACTAATTGAGAGTTCTGCAAAGGAAAACTTACAATATTAGTTTGCATAGTTATTATGACATATAGAACCTTACTCTAAGAAATCATTCACGCGGAGGCAATAGAATGCAAAGCATCTGTATAATGCTGTTGATGGTCTCATAAAGTTCTTGTTTGCAAGTGGTATCAGGAATCTAGAAATCTACAACAAACAAGATCTATTAGCTAACAATGTAGCTAATATATTACTCTCTCTCTCTCTTATTCCTTGGATCTCTTATTCCTTGGATCGTAGCAATAGATAATGCAATCTTTTAGCAACAATGCTCCAAATACGATTTTGAAATAAGAAACTTACACCAATATGAACAAAGGGACCTGTAAAAAGACGCTGCAAGAGAGGTACGTGAGAAATACATGGAAGACGAGAAGATCCGGCCCACACCGTTGGTTGCAGCTCATGCGAAGCCAAAAATATTCATAGATACATTTAACGTATTTGAACTACTTAGCTTTCCATTATCCAACATATGTCTTCCAACTTAAATAACAAATTATAATTATATAATGCAAAATAGTATTCTTCTTGCAGATATTTTAATCGTAAATATGCTAACAAATCGTCCAAGATCTACAGTTTAACAAGATGTTAAGGCACTACCACCAATTGCCAATTCAAAAACATGTCTTAAGTTAATTTCATACATCTCAAATATGTCTTGTAATGTAGAGAGTGCAACAACTTCAACAACTTTATTCCAACCATATGAATGAACAAATATAAAAAATGACATTTATGTTGAATCCAATTTTTTAATTATCACTTGATGGGATAATTATTTCTTATGATTATTTCTTTTGTAGGAGTTTGATGGGGTAGTAACCATGACTTTGAAGAAAAGAATGAAAAGCATTGGATGTAGATGCATGGCCCAAGAACATGATGGCGATCTCAAAGTGGATGAACAAAGAATTAGTCAATGATCGTGCTAATCCACTAGAGATGCCAAGTATAGATACTTTTATTTGGAAAAGAAAAAGAAAAGGAGGACTTTGGTCAGAGTACTTCCTGAGTAGGTTTGTGATGAAGAAGAGAGTACTCGACATTGGACTCTCACTATGGTGGAGTAAGAAGTCTTGGCATATGACATTAGTGTCATCAGTGAAAAAATTGCTTTATTTGAGATACCTATATGCAGATATTCATAAGAGAAAATATTTTGGGTTGCCCAATGGGTAAGTCCTTGGGAGCTGGGCTGGTGGTATATTCTTTTTTATGCCATTGGACGCACAGTTTGGACGACCTAGATTAAAAATCCTAGCCACATTACTCAGTGTGAGTAATGGGCTCCATTCTTATCCAATTGCACGAGATGTCGTCAAGGTGCCATCCGACCGTCTATTAGCAGAACTTGGTTTTCTTTTTACCAGAACGTGTTGGGAGGAGCTTGGCATTTTGTTGTTAATGATGCAGCTTCTGTTTAATATTCTCCTAAGCAAAACAATGGCACCTAAATGATGATAGTTGGCGCCAAATTTTCATAGCTGTTCTTATGGTTCTAGAGCTCTGACACAATGTGGGAATGCTAAATAGTGTTTTACCCAAAGATTCTAGTTTGGAAGGAAAAGGGCAATGGGCATGCTAATTGATCCCTGTGATATAAATGGAGGTCGTTTCTCAGTACTTTCAAACTTTATTTGCAAGTTATTATTGGTGATAATTGTACAAAGCGGCATTCCCCTACAAGAAAACATGGGTCTATTTGAGAAACCTGGCTCAGGGGAATGTGGGCCTTAGTGATATTTTATCCTATGGCTCAAAACATTTAAGAATTCTTTCTCCCTCCCCCTTTTTATTTTTTTATTTTTTTTTTTTGAAGGAGAGAGGTTACCTCCCATGTCTGAAGAGGTAAAGGTTGCTTCATAACTTTGCATGGCCTTTATTCTTTAACATGTCTACCTTTTCCATGTTGTGTTGTACGACGTAGTTGTCCATCGTGAACTTATCTTTAGTGTTTCTACCTATCTAGTATTGACTCTGATACGACTAAGATCTTTCGTGTCTCGAATCAATGGCATGTTGCCAACATTGTACTAATACAGCTCGGACCTTTATCAACGCCATGTTGCCAACATTGTGCTAGTGTCTTATAATTTGCATTGTAAAGCTCTCGGTTTGACAAGTTTGTGGACCCAATCAATATTTGAATATAGTTGCATGGAACGTAAGATGATTAAGATGATGAAACTGTAAGAAATATAAAATTTGAGCAGCAATTATTTGCCCTGTCTAGCTTTTAATTGCTGAAGCAAAGAATGGCTTATAGCTAAAATTACGCGCATACATCAATATTAATATTCTGTTCAACGAATAGAGAAGTCATTATTATTATTATTTTTATTTTTTTGAGGAAAAGGAAGGTAATCATAAATTAAAAACATACAAAATAAGGCTCAGAGCCCAGATAGAAAATATCTGAAAAGTAACAACAGAACCAAACTCCCATCTGGAGCAGACTATATATAGACTTCATCTGCCCAAGGATCATCTTCAAAGCCAAATTCCACCAGAAGGAGCAGAGCTCTATACAGGGGGGGCAGCAGGGATCAGGAGGGACGACAAATTCAACAGGGAAGCTGGGATGGTAGGGAGATCGGGGAAGGAATGAGTAGCAGTGAGGGGCATGGCATAGCAGGGGGGGCAATCCAATTGATTTCGGCCCAAGAGGGGGTGAGCAGCAGCAGTTCATCAAGGGGGTGAATTATGTCTAGAAGCACACCAGGAGCCGCCTCACATCTACCTTTGTGATAGTAATACATGGACCGCAGACAAGAAAATTGCTTATCTGTAAGAAGCCGGTTATGGGCTCCAATGAACTTATGAAGAATGTGGGCATTATATGCCTCTTTGAGCAAGAATTTGAGATGGAAAGTCGCCCTTGCAGCTTGTCTGGGGGTCCACGAGTGGTGGACAGGGACATCATCCGGCAGAGTGGTCCCCCTGAAGACCTGTACAACACTGTTCAAAAAAGCTGCATTCCACAAAGGAGTTCGGGTCAATCAAAGAGTCAAAACGAACAAAAAAGAAATTAGACTTGAAGGACCCCCAAAGCAACCAATCAGTGTCAAATTTCTCCAATTTTAAAGCCTTATGAGCCATAGCACATCTAATGAGCTCGAATTGGAAGTTAAGCTTCATCCAGTTGAGATCACACTTCATGTTTGCCAAAGCCACATTATTTCTATGTCTCCAGACAATCCAAAGGGCTAATTGAAGGATAGTAGAATTGACAATGGAATCCTGGAGAGGGTCGGAATAGACTTGAAATTCCTCTTGATCATATTAGTATTGCTCAAGAGAGCATTGTGAAGAACAAGCCAAAAAACTTTGATCTTGGGACAGAGTAAGACTTCCAAACAGAGAATCTTCTTGAAGTTCTTGAGGGAGAGACCCTGTAGGGAAGCATGCTTCTTGTTTTTCTGAGGGAGACATGCATGGTAGATTTTAGACACTTTATAGCTCCTTTTGATTTTGAAGAACCAATTCAGGGGGGACTGACTCTCCCCACTACCATCCTTACCCGAGACCCTGTAGGGAAGCATGCTTCTTGTTTTTCTGAGGGAGACATGCATGGTAGATTTTAGACACTTTATAGCTCCTTTTGATTTTGAAGAACCAATTCAGGGGGGACTGACTCTCCCCACTACCATCCTTACCCAAAAAGGGGGAGTAGGTCAGCACTACTTGCTTATATATTGTGACGTTCCACATATTTATACGCATATTTAAGTTTAAATACGTGACACGTCACTATGAATAATTAATGGCACATTAATTATTCATAAGCTAAGGTTAGCTATGTTAATAATTAAATTATAAAGGTGGAAACCTAACCAAAACCCTAATTCGAATTTAGGGCTTATCCTAATATTAAAAAGGGCTAAAATACCAAATTAGCTAATATTAACCAATGTAGAGCATGCCACCTGGCCCAAATCGATTGGGCAAGGTAGGGTTTCCATTTTGGACACCCAAATTAGGGCTTTTGTGCCCCAATTCAAACTGGGAGCAATTGGGGATGGAGCTCTGTGGTTTACCTGTTAGACTAACCCTTGATTGATATGGTGAGTATGCCCAAGACCGATTTGACGGTTAGTCAGTAGGTTACTTTGTTGATTTATAGCATAGCACCTCTCTGTGGTGTGTTCTCTCTCTGTTTTCTCTGTGGTTTACCTGTTAGACTAACCCTTGATTGATATGGTGAGTATTCTTATCTCTAGTCTCTGTACGTGCTTTGGTTGATGGTTTAGTAGTTCTTTGCTTAGTTAGCACTCCGGATATGGGGGATTACGGGGGGTAGAGACCTCTGAGCGGAGGTGGGGTCTTGCACGAACATAAAAGGCTCCCTGACTCCTATAGCGAGCTAGGCCTAATAGCCTGTCCACGAGAGGGCCGCATGGGTCCTGACACTCCCCCTGGTGTAGAGGTGTGACCCGTATGGGGCACCTTGCACTTTGAGTAGATTTAGGGCGCAGTAAGTCGGGTACGGATGCGGGGTCGCTGATGCGACGTATTCTCTAGCTCCCCCATGGAGCCACCGTGGATTCCGGAAGGGGACGCTTCCTCGACCGCCTCATCGGACCGACTTCATGAACCCCCTGAGTAGGCTCAGCAGGGTGATGCCTCGAGCCCGCGCCTCCTGGAAGGCTATAGCGACGCCATAGCGGAATTGACCCATCTGCAAAGTGTGCACGTGAGGGGCGGATGGAGGGACAACCCTAGCCAATGTTCTATGCCGCCCAACGCCATGTCAAGATTCGGCCCCACATCTCTTGAGGCCTAGCCGCCGGTCGATCCTCACCGGAGTCCGAACCGGGTAGAACCATGGGTTTGGGGTGTTTTCCTAGGTTAAGATGCATATTCTTTGCCGCTGGTATTTGATGGATATGCCACCCTTCGTGGTGGTTATTTATATATGATTTATGATGTGTGCTAACATGTATTCACGCTCCGCGACGTAGGAGCCCCATTGAAGGCGTGGGCGAATGACCCTTTTCAGAAGTCCTTCTTTCGGGCATCATATTATAGATGGCCCGGCCAGACGGAGGGTTCCCCGCCATGGCGAAGTTGGCCGCCATGGGGAAGTCCCCGCATGTATACGTCCGAGGGTCGATATGTTCGTGGAGCATCCAAAGGGTATCGTGAGCCATGATTTTGGTTGACCGAATCATAGCACTCACCAAATCTTTAACCCGTTAGCTCGGTAGTTGAGGGGGAGTTTAGGCTCGTTGGACTGCTTAACTTTTTGGTGATTTAGTTCTGTGTTAGGTGGATGTAATAAATTGTAAGTTCTTAAGAAGTTTAGGGCGACTGGAGGACCCGAGTTTGGAATTAGCTCGGTAGTTGAGGGGGAGTTTAGGCTCGTTGGACTGCTTAACTTTTTGGTGATTTAGTTCTGTGTTAGGTGGATGTAATAAATTGTAAGTTCTTAAGAAGTTTAGGGCGACTGGAGGACCCGAGTTTGGAAGGGCTATAACTTTTTGTAGGTAGCTCGGATGAAGGCGAAAACGGCTCCAATGGATCGGGCACCTCTCAAATACCCTAGGGGGCACGTCTCCCGAGGCAAAACGGATTAAATAATAATAATTTTTTTCGTTTTCCGCCCGCGTTTTGAACCCGTGACCTCCTACTTCCAACCCAACACTCTTTCCATCTTGCCAACTATCTTTATATAGAATATACATGTTCTATTACTTTGTTTTTTTTTTTTAAATAATAATAATTTTTTTCGTTTTCTGCCCGCGTTTTGAACCCGTGACCTCCTACTTCCAACCCAACACTCTTTCCATCTTGCCAACTATCTTTATATAGAATAAACATGTTCTATTACTTTGTATAATGCTTTTTCTAATATTTATAGTGCATCTATTCCATATCTAAATTAGAGGCATGCCTTTGGTAAACCCACGGAGGCAACAACTCGGCCGAGCAAGCTCTTCCGCCATAGTCACCGGAGCAAGCTCTTCCGCCATAGCCACGGAGCAAGCTCTTCTCGCCATAGTCACGAGCAAGCAAAATTTGCCATAGCCATGGGAGACGACCTTCTCTCGCTATAGTCAACCGGATAATCATAACCATATATAAAGCTAGTATCCCCTAGGAATAAACCACCAAATGGCACGACGTAAATCCTAGCAAGTCCGCCAACTTGTTATGACAACATCAACTCATTTGGTGGGACTAATTCCGAATTTAATTAACAAATCCATTGGGCAACTTCCTAGAATAGCAAATGGGTATTATATCCTTGGATATTCTTTATGCGACGGGTAATAATACCCGCTATCCTTTGGTAGATGCCTTGATAACACAATTTCTTCTGCCTTGCCATGATTCAATCCATACTACATTCATATGCTTTATATTAGACCTTATTCGACGCTATATAAGTAATGTTTTATAGACATATTTATAATTAACGCTTGTCTCTCTCTCTAGTGTCTAAACCTTGACTCGCCTCATTTCCCAAAGAAAGGATTTTTTTCACTAACCAACTAGGGACTCGCCATGCAAAGACCCCTCTAGACCATGGGTAGCTTTAATCCTACCACGTTCACTACTTTTCTCAATGGTCGTGTTTCTTTTTGTGGACCATTTTCCCGCACTTCGGTACAAACTCCTGTAATAATGTAGTGAGTGCCTGTTTAGAACCCCATAATAATGTCAACACTTTGTGCCAAACTTCACCGCCTATATGGATGTGATTAATTATTCTGCGCCACACGCCACAAAGTGACAACCGCCTACCCTCTTTGGAATGTTCTCCGCACATTCAATGCCACCCAACCGTTGTTGATTACTCACCTCCTTCTAGGGTACCTAGATAAGGTCCGAGCAAAATGTTTCCAACCATTATTTTAATACCTAAACGTCTTTAGGTTCTGCAAAAACTTACATATTCCAAGGAATTATGTGAATATCCCAAAGGATGCACCACCCAAAGACCCTCAAGATAGGCCTCCCTCTATTCCTGAGATCTTGTGTTCAAGTCTTTGGGGCTCCGTCATATATCCTCAGGGACGCTGCCAATGTGCGATGGCATATAAATGCTATCTACCTATCTATCTATTTAAAAAAAAAAAAAGGTCCTTGGTGAACTCAATTCACCATGTTGTTCGAAGACATGGACGTCTTCTTCCCTAAACCATGCACCAAATCTTTAAGGAGTTTTTCAGCTCGCTACCTTTCAAGCCGCAAGTCTACCTTTTGTATATTAGCAATGACCACCCTTCATATTAGATAGTAACCTTTCTATCCAGATTGCTAAATATCATGCATCAAGGTCCTTTATTTCACAATATGTTTTCTACGCCTATGGCCAATTTTCAAGATCCCGCCCTTACATCCGCCACATCGTATACAAATCATCCCTTAGTTGTGATCTATATTCAAGAGAGTCACCAATCCAATTACTCCTTTACGATCCGCTAACCGCCTTGTGGCTTCCAAGCCGCTATTATATGGGCCTTATGTTGTAAACCTACCTATCATTGGGGTTATAATCCAACATTGTCCTACATCCCGAAATCTTACTCATTACATTTCTCTCGTCATGATGTCATGTCATGCTCGCATTCCAAATGACTTGACATCCGCATTTAAGCCATAATCATGGCCTAAGAGCGGTGAGCCTTCAGATAAATCGTGAATTACCTGGAGTCATCAAGGTGCTTGCCTTGTACTTTGTGAGCCTTTCTACAATTACCTACGTTTAATATAACCCGGACTTGTATCAATATTCGAGTCCTGTATATGTTAACTTGCACCCCCATGTAACCCATGGCGTCATTTCTACCTGATCCGTATGGATCATATGGGGAAGTTAGTCTTAGGTGTCTATGCAAGACACATTCGAACATTTAGCAGGTAACTGCTATTCGCTACTTATCCTGGAATTGTACTATTGTACTACTCAACCCCACTACCTTAAGCTTTATTCCATTGGCCGTTGACATTTATTTCAAGTGCCAACTACTACACCATATCTTCGAACATTTAGCAGGTAACTGCTATTCGCTACTTATCCTGGAATTGTACTATTGTACTACTCAACCCCACTACCTTAAGCTTTATTCCATTGGCCGTTGACATTTATTTCAAGTGCCAACTACTACACCATATCCTAGCATGCAACGGGTTGACGGTCCTTTGCACATTCACATCCCACAATGCTAGAGCTCTGCTCTAACTTAGCTAAACTATAACCGTAGTAGTTCCTTGCGTCGCCACCTAGATTACCTCCCTAAGATGTTTATCGTATGTGTACATGGTATGTACATAATAAACATATCTCCACATCCCACAATGCTAGAGCTCTGCTCTAACTTAGCTAAACTATAACCGTAGTAGTTCTTTCAAACAAACCTATTGCCTATGTACCTTTATAATGTGGCTGACCCACCGACTTCCCAACTGGGCAGTGGCCAACTCTATGTTGGAAATCCATATGCTGCCTACATTTTTGATAGGATCCCCAGCTACCTTAACCATCCCTTTAGTGCCTTATGGTATTCCAGTCGTGTATATACCCTATCATACCACCCATGGGATTATGCCATAATTCTGAAGGTTTACTACCCCAGATGAGGAGCTTTTCTAAAAGCTTCTTTCGCTAAGGATCCTTTGTGTTCCATACCACCCATACTTAGTTACAATTAACCTATTGTTATTAAGTTATCAGGTGGACTTCAGCTTTTGATCAGCTTCAAATGCTGCCGTCTTTGACTCCCTCATAACGAAGTCGAGGCACTAAAACCTCCTGGTCTTCTAATAGGAAAACCCAATGTTTCAATCTTCGTTAGTAACTGCCATATGGTTATCCAATTCCTTACCCTCTTAAGAGTTTCAAAGTCATAATCTCTAACGGGTCTATGCCTCAAGGCAACGGATTGCTATGTATTGCCTCTTCTGCTATCCCTAAAAGATAATTGTCAAAGTCATCGATTCTTTCTTTTCTTCCATCGGGGGATGCGATATTTTATACATTTTTTTTATTCCCAAAACCACATAAATGTTTCACTTATAACAATGAAGTAACTCATTGGTATCTAGAACCTTTGAGCAGCTAAGCTCTCATTATCGCTTATTCCAACACCGCTCCAACCATCCTCGGGATGTTTTGAATGTAACATCACCGTATATGCTAGACTTACTCTAGCTATTCTCACCGATTTAAACTTTTCTCATCTTCCTTGGTACTGTAGATCTAAGATAGTCAACTCTAAACATTGGGATAGCTTGAATGCTTATCTCTCGTAAATCATACCTAACCCAATATCTTCGTATATAAGCATATCATTATGCTTATTCTTTACACCTTGTTAAGTAATGTTTCACTCACCTCGCACGGGCTATTCTTCTATCTTTTAATATGATATACATCTAAATATCACAATTAACATCTTTGATCTCCTCACTCATCGTAGTATGTAATACTACTAAATCCTTCAAACATCCGAAACCACTACGTTGTTATTATGAGATATAGTAACATGTGTGCACCAATCCTAACTCTAGACTCATATGTAATTCATTGACGAGCTCCCTAGTCAGCTTGTACTATATATGCTGTGGTTTTCACACCACACCTTCTAAACTCTCTATCCTTAGGTTTCCTTTGGTCCTCACGCCTAGTCATAAATTCCATTGGGGCACATGCCACCCTAAGTTCCTAGTGGACATACTTAATGTCTAGTATAGCAATTCTTATCTTCATTACCTCAGATTCATATATGTGAACTAAAAAGTTCTAGTATATATCTTACCTTCCTTTAGTTATGTCTTACTATTAAATGTTCCTAGTACACATATACCAACGCGGAGTTATTCCTCGCGATACACACACGATACCAAGTCCAAAGCACATCCTCCTTCTCTAGACTTTGGTGTATTCAACGCCTCATTCCAAACTTTCTATATTTGAAACGTTGTTTACAACAATTGTCGCCTTCTTGACCTTGTGTGGCATAATGCTCCACACTAGTGTCCAATCTGTTTATACGGCATCTCGATGTTCCCAAAGAGATCGATGTGTCCATTTCCTTAATTTATATCCCCGCATAATCGCCATGCAATTGACCGACGCCATTAAGCCGCATCCAAGTGACTATGTTGTCATCTTAATCATGCACACGCTTGCATCGTATTGCACACTTCAGAACATCAATCTCCTTACGAAATGCAACGTGATAATGTAATTTTATAATCCGAAGTTTATGGATCCGCATCCTCATAACGATATTATTCTCTACCTTTCCGCTAATCATACCTCTATTCAAGTAGCAATAGTTATAAAGTGTCGGACATGCTATACATTCACCACCATTGTCAAAACCTACACTTCTAAAGTGATCTCCTTTCATGAGCCGGGTATTTATAATCCAGTTTTCCACCTTAGTATAGTACCTTTCTAACGCGGGTCCTCGGATATATGGTGCTATATCCAGTTTCCTTTCTACGCTGAGTGGCAATATATATGCCGCATAATAAATCCATCCTCGTAATTATTAAGTCCAATGTTTCAATCAGATACCAAACATCGCCATACCAATTTTTCTCGAGTATCCATCCAAAATAGGGATATCTTAACACCCTTATTCCCAACATTCAGCACTTCTACTTCGGTAGGAGCCCGACCTCCTCGGTCATCACCATCTAACAGTGCTCGGGGCATACCGCACATGGTTTCGAGACATTCCGCCGGGACACCATCGTCACAACTAACCTTCGTGATACAGACGATTGCATAGCCATAGCATCGCCGATAGCGACCGGGCGGTACCACCACGCCTAATATATATGTCACCGCACTGTGTCTCCCCAGAAATATAGCAAAGATTCTGTATGTGTGATAAATTTACTTAAAAATAGCAATAGGATAAATAAGTAATTCAAATGTAAGGATATCGGACGCCCGGTAAATCTATAAACATAACCAATGAATTAATATGTGTCCTCATCTCGACCAGTAATCTATGCTAAAGATAGAGAGTGTGAGTGTGGAAAGATTAAAGATAGTCGAAAAGGAGCGAGCTATTTAAACACATAATCAAAAATAGAAGTAGATAAGTATGTATGTCTTAGACAAACTTCGGAGGGAATAACGAGACTTAGATTAGGTTATAACAAGGTTATGAATAATAAGTCATGAACAACGTCTGTCTATGCAGACTTAATATTAAAGTATATAGGTAAGACCGCCCGATACGTCTGAGATAATATATAATTATCTTTAAAGGTAAGTATAACTGAAGGCCCCGTTAAACACTAAGGATAGGAACATAATGAAGTTCTTAAAATTGTAACAAACTAGGGAAACAAAATTTTGCTACAAAATTAAATTAGGGCTGACTCTATTAAGATGAATTGCAAAGTCAAGGGAGAATATAATAGATATATACACAGAAGTTAATATGATTAGAATGACTTTCTACTAAACAGTGCGAGATTAATAACTCTGTATTATAATATAACAACAAATAGAAGTTCTTTATATCTATACCTATCTTTAAATATATAATCGCAATTGTATGTATAGAAAGAATGACTTCTAAATAGATAGACTCACAAACCTTGACCGTTCACTTTTGACAGTCCTAACCGATGATCATGTCTGATCTATCCCTCTACCACTTATATCCCAAAGTTATAAATTGCACATTATAAGTCATTTCAAACTTGATCACTTTGAACATGACAACGCCTCAGGTGACTTATAATCTCGTGCTATCTCTTTAAGGAGGGGAGACTTCCTTCCAATGTATGATGTGTGCCCCGCAACAAGAGTAGTCTTGATGTCGGAGGACAAAGATCATTTTTAAGGTGGGAGAATGTGACGCTCCACATATTTATACGCATATTTAAGTATAAATATCGCGACACGCCACTATGAATAATTAATGGCACATTAATTATTCATAAGCTAAGGTTAGCTATGTTAATAATTAAATTATAAAGGTGGAAACCTAAACAAAACCCTAATTCGAATTTAGGGCTTATCCTAATATTAAAAAGGGCTAAAATACCAAATTAGCTAATATTAACCAATGTAGAGCATGCCACCTGGCCCAAATCGATTGGGCAAGGTAGGGTTTCCATTTTGGACACCCAAATTAGGGACTTTTGTGCCCCAATTCAAATTGGGAGCAATTGGGGATGGAGGAGGAGGAGCAAAGCCGTGCCCCTTCAAGTTTAGTCGAGATGGAGCAGCCCAAGACCGATTTGACGGGTTAGTCAAGAGGTTACTTTGTTGATTTATAGCATAGCACCTCTCTCTGGTGTGTTCTCTCTCTGCTTTCTCCGTGGTTTACCTCGTTAGACTAACCCTTGATTGATATGGTGAGTATTCTTATCTCTAGTCTCCCACACGTCGCTTTTGGTTGATGGTTTAGTAGTTCTTTGCTTAGTTAGCACTCCTGATATGGGGGATTACGGGGTAGAGACCTCTGAGCCCATGTATTGTAGTATGCTCCTAGATAGAGCCCCTCAGATATTCCCATTAGATGCCTGTGGCACAAGAGCCCACCGGGTCATAGATGCTATGGTACCGGGCTTAGCACCGCATAAGGAACACAAAGGTGAAGTGGAGGTGGGGTCTTGCACCTAACATAAAAGGCTCTGGGGACTCCTATAGCGAAGCTAGGCCTAATAGCCGGGTCACGAGGGGCCGGGTATGGGTCCATTGACTCCGGTGTAGAGGTGTGACCCGCATGGGGCACCTTGCACTTTGAGTAGATTTAGGGCGTGTAAGTCGGGTACGGATGCGGGGTCGCTGATGCGCACGTATTCTCTAGCTCAGCCCATGGAGCCACCGCGGATTCTGGAAGGGGACGCCCCCCCCGCCCCCATCGGACCGGGACTTCATGAACCCCCGAGTAGGCTCAGCAGGGTGATGCCTCGAGCCCGCTGCCTCCTGGCTATAGCGACGCCATAGCGTGAATTGACCCATCCGCAAAGTGTGCACAGTGAGGGGCGGATGGAGTGGACAACCCTAGCCAATGTTCTATGCCAGCCAACGCCATGTCAAGATTCGGCCCGGCTGATCTCTTGAGGCCTAGCCGCCGCCGATCCTCACCGAGTCCAAACCGGGTAGAACCATGGGTTTGGGGTGTTTTCCTAGGTTAAGATGCATATTCTTTGCCGCTGGTATTTGATGGATATGCCACCCTTCGTGGTGGTTATTTATATATGATTTATGATGTGTGCTAACATGTATTCACGCCCGCCGACGTAGGAGCCCCATTGAAGGCGTGGGCAATGACCCCTTCAGAGGTCCTTCTTTCGGCATCATATTATAGATGGCCCGAAATAGACGGAGGGTTCTCGCCATGGCGAAGTTGGCCGCCATGGGGAAAGTCCCCGTATGTATACGTCCGAGGGTCGTATATGTTCGTGTGAGCGCCACATATATGGATCTATGAGTGGCACCTCCACCTACTTTCCTTTTGATCTTCCCCATGGGATCCACTTATCATTCTCATCAATCGGGTCCCTAACATGTAAGACATTAGCAAAGATGCCACTTTTTGTAACAAATCGGATGACAAATGGCCATAGCGTAATGGGGGTGGGGGCATGACAGAGACCGTGACGAAGTTGGTTATTTTATCATGAGCGAATTTTGTGGCAACTTTCTCCCAAGCTTTGAAGATGTTCCTAAGAAGAGGGGAGGTATTTGCAAAAGACAGTGGAAATCATAGAAGGCAGAGTCTGGTAGTTGATGCTTTAAAGAGGGACTCCCCAGTGGTTTACTCTTGTTAAACCAAAACCTGATAAAGTCCATTGCAGGGGATTGGAAGCCAAAGATGGCTTTCCAAACATTTTTGGCACCTAAAATTTGGGCCTGAAGGAAGAGAGATTTACATCCCAAGCCCCCAGATTTTCTGCTGTGAGTCAGCTCATCCCAGGAAGTCAGGTGAGTTCCTTGCCAGATATACTCCCTAATGCATTGCTCCATCTTATTATACGAAGCTTTATCAGCAATCAGAACAGACATGACTGCTGGCAAGCACAGAATTAGCAACCAGAATTCTGCCAGCAAGAGAAAGAGATCCTTTGAGGAGGAGTTTTTTGCGAATCCTATTAATCAGGGATCGCCAGACAACTCTGTGAGACATGTGAACTGCAAGGGGGAGCCCCAATAAAGTCAAATACTGGCCTTCAGGGACAAATTTGGACCATGAGTATTAAGACCAGGGTAGGGGCCATCAGTGAGGATAGAGCATTTAGCATAATTCAGATGAATTCGTGAGGCAACACCAAATTTAGTAATGCAATCCATAAAGTTATCCATATTGCTATTATCATCTTTAATCATGATGAAGGTATCATCAGCATATTGGAGGATGGGCAACTGTTTGTTAAGGTCAGGCATTTGCAGCCCCAAGAGCAGACCCTTATTCTGATAGGAGAAGACCATCTTTGTAAGAATTTCAGCAGCACTTATGAAGAGATAAGGGGCCAGAGGGCATCCTTGCCTCACCCTCCTTTGAATAGGAAAGAAATCACTAGGAGCTCCATTGATAAGAACACAGGAAGTAGCATTTTGGTTCAGACCCATAATAAGCTTGATAAGGTAAGGGTGAATACCAATATGAACTAGAGATTTTTCCAAAAATTTCCAGGAGATACAATCATAGGCCCTTCTAAAATCCAGTTTAAGAAGAATACAATTTTGCTTGGTCAACCTATTCCAGTGCAAGGCCTCATTAGCAGCAATGTAGTTGTCGAGGATGGACCTGTTAGGTAAAAAAAAACAGATTGACAAGCATTCACTTTATTTTGGAGATGGACCACAATTCTGCCAGCAATAATTTTAGCCTCCAATTTATACAAGGTGGTGGTCAGAGAGATAGGACGCCACTCATTGGTTTTAATGGGGAAGTCAGTCTTAGGAATAAGGGAGATCACTCCAACATTAAATGTGGGGTAAATTGTCTTAGCTCTCCAGATCCCTTGGATAAAATGGACAATGTCATCCTTCATTATGGGCCAAAATTCCACAAAGAATTCTGGCTGGAAGCCATCAATGCCAGGACTCTTCCCATGCTTCATTTTCTTTAGAGTTTCAAAGATTTCAGGGAGGTCAGGGACCTCAATCCATTCATCATCCATTACTTCATTGGGAGGCCCAACAATATGAAAAACGTCTTAAATTTTGTTGTCTTCCACCATCTCATCCCTGAAGAGATCAGTATAAAATTTGTGGAATGCTGAGGCAATTTCTTTTTCATCTGTATGAATGGATCCCTGGTCTGATTCAAACTGAGTAATAGAATTATTAACCAATCTGTTCCTGGCTACTCTGAAGAACCTTTTAGAGCTCTCTTGGTCCAACTGATTATACATTTTGACTTTACTTCTGAGGGCCATGCCTCTAACTTGGTATTCTTCAAGAGTCTTGATCTGAATTTCCAACTGTTCTTCTTTCAGATGAAGGGAGTCATCCTTGGGTGGGATTATTCCCAAGGAGAGATCTAACCTCCTTTATCTGTTCCAGAAGGCTTATCTTAATAGCTTTCCTCCTCTGAGCCAAATCCTTACCCCATTGTCTAACCCAGATTTTAACTTTCTGCATCTTATCATTGAAGCTCCTCATGGACTGGTGTTGACCAATTTTGGGCAGGGACACATAGAAGGAAGTAAACTCCTGACAGAAGGCCTTCATTTGGAGGAAGTATTAAACTTAAAGGGGGTGTTCTTACCCCTGGGGCCAAGAATCAGATCTTTGGTATCAAGAAAGTGAGGCTAATGATCAGAGATGGTGCTAGCAATATCACCAGTTACTATGCAATTATCCAACAAGCTTGTTCCATGTAATTCTTAAGTTCCAAGAATTACTCTTTCTCTTATTACTCCAAGAAAATTTGGTGTTCGAGGAGGGGATATATATATAAGATCTTGGTTAGTCAACCAGTCCTCCCAAGAGTACCTCTCATTTTTGGACATGTATGTTAATCTTGTTGCTAAGTTTCATGTCACTATGGGGGGTATTGTTGAAGTCACCAGTGATCACCCAATTCTCTATGTGCTGTTGTAAACTCATCCAGTTATTAATTTCAGCCCACATAGGCAGGGTCTGTGGAGGCATAGATGTTTATGAAAGCAACTTGACAATCCTTGATGTGAAGGATAACACATAACCATCTATTGGAGGGACTAGTATAAGTACCAATCAGCTTCTGATTATACCAAAAGGTCGCAATCCTCCCTTTGCACAACAAGAGAATGGACATTTAGCGACGTGGGCTTGCGACGTCTAAGTCACGTGACGTCGCAAACCACGTGACCATGCGACGTCAATGCGACGTCACGTCGCGGACACGTCGCATGCGACGTGTACTGCGACGTCTGACATCGTGACCTGGCAAATCTGTCACGCCAGGTGGACGTCGGCGCCAGGTGGACACGCCAGGTGGACGTCGGTGCCAGGTGGACGACATGCGGCGCCACGCGACATCACCGAACGGATGACACATCGGGCGCATTTGCCAATGCGGTACTACCAACGAAATTACGGACCGGCATGTAGCCGTTGACAATACGTCGCATGCGACGCGACGTGCCCTGCGACGTTACAGATTTCTATATAAGGAGCCCTTTCTCGGCCTTCATTGTCATTTTCTTTCGCTCCTCTTCCAGCCTAGTGCCTTTGGTATTCTTCTTCTTAACTGACAATACGTCGCATGCGACGCGACGTGCCCTGCGACGTTACAGATTTCTATATAAGGAGCCCTTTCTCGGCCTTCATTGTCATTTTCTTTCGCTCCTCTTGGGAGGCCGGATATGAACCCTCACATGTAAGTGGCTGATTCTTGTATTTAGTAGCCTAGACATATATAAACTAGGAGAGGGCGTTAATCTTGAGTAGTAAAAAAAAAAGTGTTTTGGTCAAGGACACGGCCGCCTCCACCTTGAGTGGAGAGGACCAAAAGGCCGGGCCCAAACTCACCTTCATACCTTTTCCGAGTACAATGTAGATTACAAAATTGAGGTGTCGCGTAGTCAAGGTCATATGTCCCACTTCACCTTGAGTGGAGGGGACTCTATGTACTCGGGCTAGTCGTCTCCAAAATCTTAATTGCAATTGAAACTTATATAAGGGTCATACTGAAAAGGGCATGGTCGGCTTCACCTTGAGTGGAGAGGACTAGGTGTCCGCCCCAATTACATCCATTTAGGATTTAGGGTTTAGGGTTTATACTACCATATTGTATCTATCACAAACCCGCTCAAACTATTGTGCAAGATATAGTACTTACCTTTTGTAATTGGCGAGGGACAAAATAGTTTGCGATTGTAAAAAAAGATGTATGGGGCTGAAGGGCGACTTAGAACAGTTGTTGAAGACCATCCGATAAGATTTGGTACATTTGAACAACCCACCGATCCGATGCTCGTCATGGATATCGGGTTGGTATACAATGATTATTTGTTTTTTTTTTTTAGAGTATCTCCCCAGTTCAAGTATATATTCAAGATGTTTATGATATCTAAATATGTAGGTAGATGATGCTGATGTCTCCTCCAAACTAGATGTGGATTTTGGTTTAATATTGTCCATAGAGGCATATGAAACCCAAAACAAGAACCCGATTCATCAATAATGTGGATGGGTGCCGCTCAACGTTGAGTGTTCCCCACGAAAAGAACACGAAGGGCTACAATCTTGAGAACATTGCATGTGTCGACATTTCCCAAGAACGCTTTGGCATCATCGCCTCGAAAGTGAAATTCCTCAAGAATTGCAAAGATTAGTCCACCTTTTGTTAGAGGCCACAAGACATTTGGCTTGTGGCCGTGAGGACTTACCTATCCCTATGGATCAAGAATTTGCTTATTGGGGAAGAAGATACATCATTATGCGGAGCCGCGATTTGTCCGTAAGCCGGATTCAAATTTTATCTCCAAAGACGCCAGATAGAAGTGGAGCGAGGAACCCACATACCATTAATGCCATATGCGTGTCCCGAAAGTAAATGATTGGAAAATCTTGGCAAACTTTGACTAAATATGCTTTGGCGATGAGGATTTATGGAATGAATTCCAATGTCGCTACGATGTGGGGGGCATGTGATGAGGAGTTGAAGTTTATTGATGGTCCACCCGGGGTTCATGGCAATATTGCAGGGTTCATCAACAGTTCTATTGACAACCGTGAGCGATGCAATTATGAATTTTTAGAGTGTCAAGGAGGGGAGGAAGATTTTTTTTACAAGATATGTAAAAGGCAGATTTATCGTGGTGTGTGCTATTAAAAGCACAGGGTTCATCAACAGTTCTATTGACAACCGTGAGCGATGCAATTATGAATTTTTAGAGTGTCAAGGAGGGGAGGAAGATTTTTTTTACAAGATATGTAAAAGGCAGATTTATCGTGGTGTGTGCTATTAAAAGCATAAACATTGGAGATGAGTTATTCATCGCTATGATAGACCTCTCCCATTTGAGATGGAACAATAGTATTGTTGTACTAAAAAAAAAAGGAATAAAGAGCATTTTTTTTTTAAATATGTTTTTTGTCATTCGTGAGTCTATGCAGATGGTTGTATGTATTTTATACTTATTACATTATTTGACATGATGTTTAATACGTTACTCCTGTTTAGGGTAAAAGAAAGCTAGGGTGTCTAAAAAAAATGCCCTTACATTATGTATAATGTAGGGCATGTAGGCACCCGTTTTTGTTATTTTTTTGAATTTTAGTTAGTTGGGATATGTAATGATTAGGAGTAGCCACGTCAGCAATTCAAAATTATGAGTGGCAGTGGTTCCTCAAATCCTTGCCCAAATCCAAGCAATGGACGCCTTTGCCTCCTGGAAGTCACCCGTGATTAAACAAAAATTTGAAAATAGCCGATTCTAGCAAGAAAGCCGAAAAACAAGAGGAAGGTTCAAACTTCCGAGGAACCGTGGCCAAAAAGAAGACTTATTTGTGAAGAACCCGGCTGTTGTGGAAGCAAAGCATGTAAGATGTGTCAATGCAGATGAAATTTTTCCAGATTTACAAATGATAATGGACGAAAGCAAAGGGGCCCAAAGACATACCTGGTTCAAAGAATCTAGCGTGAAGCCGAGTGGGTCGAGAACTTCTACAAACATTATGAAATTGTTTTTGTAAGCGTGGAGGTCACAAATCGCCATGTACCGAAAGTACTTTGCTCGCATTTGCCCTTCAATTGACAAAAAAGTAGATTGGGATACTTTTAAAGTTTTGGCCAAAGATTTGGCAAAGGGAGGGGCAAAAGAATCATATTACGTAAGAAATTGGGACCTCTAAATCCACATCCAAGGTTCCTAAATTTCAGCAAGGATTTTACCCTAAGGAAGAGCTTGAATTTGCGTAAACTCGCTGTCAAAGCAGTTGTCATGGAGAGTTAATTAGCAAAGACATCCAAGGTTGAAGAACCGAAAAATCCAAAGGGCATGTAATTACGCGACAATATAAATAAGATTTCGTGAAGAAAGGATGCACATGAAGAGGACCTAGCATGATACAAGAAGACATCAATAGTGTTCTCGACGACGCCAAGCGTAATAAGAGAGACATCAAGACTGCAAGTGCAGCAGAGGTTTGACCTTTGATGAGAGATAGAAACAGAAGGAAGAAATGTCAAGAGAATTCAGAGCCATTGGAGAAAGCCATTCGAGAAGGAGTTATGTGAAAAGAGGATTGCGTAACTTGAGGAGGCCCACAAAGTTCAGGCTTTGAGTGCCGCAGACGGCTTGATGATATGCATAAGTACATGATGCATTCTCGCAATGATTCTCCTTCAGCCCAAAACAAGCTTAGTGATCTCTCCAAAATGAAGAAAAATTCATATCCGTGCATGGATGTGTGTTTTGGCAAGAATGGCTTTGCTAATAATGAACCTATCCTAGTTGCTCCATGAAAGCATTCATTTCATATCTTCTCGCTTCTCATATTCTATTTCTCACCGACTATCCTCGCCCAAGAGCATGCAAATGGGACGATAACATTTCAAAGACCTTGGGTGTGTACACCGGAGGTAAGCAAGATTTCATGATTTATGTTCAATTTGTCGCACCCGTGATTACCGCAAATGTAGAATCCATTTACATGTAGAATCCATTTACATGTAGATTGTCGCACTTAAGGTTTTGCTACAAAGATGTAGGAGTGTAATCGGTTATTTTATACTTATAGTTCCTTGGCTTGCATGTCATACATATATGTGTTTCTTACATACATGTTGTACATTCACAAAGTAGGGTCCTAAATGTAGAACTTAAATACATAAAATTAGGAGTTGTGTAATCGAAGTTTTGTGGCGTAACATTTAGAGGTATTTTATGTAATCGTGGTGATGTGTACATGTGCATACATTGAGCACATTCATGTACATTACATGTACATTCCATCCGATAAATAGTCAAGCACATATGTATGTACTCAAAGTACTTCAATGTAGATCGCTTTCTAGTAATATGTACAAATATTGATATGTACGTAATGCTTAGAGACCCATTAGTTTGAGACCGATATCCGATCGTTATGTGATTTATTTTCGTGAGCTTCAAAGTGCCAAAAAACTACCGAAAGCGTAAATTACACCACGATCAAAAGCTTTGTTTTCAAATTCGATTTGCATTGTGTCGAGGAAGCAATTTCTTATTCTTGGTTCGGTTTTCACAGCTTTGGAGGTTCCAAAGAAAATTGAGGTGCAAGATGTAGCCGAGGGAAAGAAAGCAAAGATTGAAGGAAAAAGCAAAATCACTATTCCCCGCGGTGATACAAAGTTGAGGAGGCCGGCACTTCAGTCCGCATGGTGACATTCCGTGATATGAGCAGAACTCGAGAGATTGAGGGAGCAGTGCTAAGGCCACATCTTCAAAAGTAAAGGCAAAGCAGCTAAGAAGATGTGACTCCAAAGAAGAACTCCACGCCTAAAAAGCCACGTAAGAAGATAATTGAAGCAAGAGAAACAGTAAGAAAGCATTTTATTTTAGTGTACAAAGAAATGAGAAAATCCATGACATCCTATGTTTACAGTGTCCTAATGAAGAGGAATATTCCGAAAGCATCAAGATGTAGAGCCCTATACTTTTAAGTTTGTGTCAAAACTTGCTTCCGACATAGCAAAGGACGCCGAAATTCCCGACAATGAGAAATCGAAGAGGTTGCGCACGAGGATTCCGGACCTAATAAGAATCCGAGTGAGGAAACCAAAAAGTAGGGAAGGAAATGGATACCGACCGAGAAAACAAAGACGCCAGAAAGTAAGAATGATCTCTACAGTAACTTGATCTACATTTCTTACATTTTTTTCTACATCTAGTATCCAAGTTAAAAACTTTAAAATAATATGGATAGTAGTAGACTAATGTAGATGATTTGTGTAAATGTAGTGGTCATTGAACCCGCATCGCAGCTCAATACAAAGCCATAATGATGCCTTGCTGAACCTAATGATGAAGCTCAAGAAGGCAAGGATTTTCCCGTGATCTTTGCCCGAAATGGAGTGTTATTTATTTGAACAAGATGTGCCGGACATGGATGTGGGGAAATTTTCCAACCGCAGATGTGGATATGTATGCCGTGTAATCGGACTTTGAACTTGTTCATTTGTATGTGTAAGTCAAGTTAGTAATTGTATCCTTTTCAACTTGTTATAGGTACCGCAGCTCTGCGGTTCCGTGATGATAAGAAGGTCGACGCCCGTTCTTCCCACCTGACAGCCTTCATGGAATTTGCAAAGATGGGCCAAGGCAAGCTTAAAAAGATAAATCTATGGCAGCCTCCGAAAGTGGAAGAGATATTGTAAAGGTAGCTCTTACAGGATAAATTGGCTGAAGTGCGATGGATCATGATTCCAATGCTATGTAGAGTTACCAACATCACACTTTGGCCATCTTCAACATGGCACTTACTAAGAGTAAGAACACCATCAACATTCGATCTTCAATTCTCGCCGAGGACATTGACGCTGACATGCTTGCACTTAAGAGGTATTTTGTATTTCACATCTCCTTTTATTAATATTGAGTAGATTGATACCATGTTAGCAAAATTTCTTTCATTCATTTGCTACAAAATAGATCCGGTCTTTTGCGTGCTCCATATCCTCACTATGGCACGCTGGTTGTGTCGAAAGTGTCCCACTTTTTTGAAGCATGGACAAAATCCTTCACCCGCCAGAAGATTCATAAGTGTCCACAAAGCAGAAAGATGGGGATTCATGTGGCCTCTATGTTGCAAAATTTTATATGCGTAAGTTTGTAGACACAAATGCAGGTGGGTAAAACTACCAATGTGAGTGTCTCACTTCTTTTGTCTTGCAAACAAATGGTTTTTAATACTTATTATGTAAGTATTGTTGTCACATTTGCAGACAACCCAAACCGGTTCTTGACAAAGTATGCATCCGATCGTCGTGGATGTTCTCACCCGAGCACTACTTCGTGAGTTAGACCACATTCAAATCGCACCAACCTATTAGACCACCGGTACTAATAAATGTTGTTGAAGAAACAGCCTCTCCCTATTGTCAATGCTAAACACTATTTGATTATAAAATACACATTTTTTCATTGAATTTGAATACAATCTCTTTTATTCAACTCCACCATACTTTATTGATAAATTGCATGTTCTTTCATATCGTGTACGTAAAAGGTTGATAGTGTTTGATATCAATAATGTTTTGGCAAAACAAATACATAGGACTTTGGTATCGATGATCACCTAGTTGGAAATTATGACATAATAGGCAAGAAAGTGTTGTTTTTAAGGCCCCACCTAGACGAATTCCCCGAATTTGTATTTGAACACTTTGAAGTAGGAATATGGTCATCAATAGCTCCATGGAACCTATCAAGAGTAGTGGATAAAATCTTGACAATGACGCAGATAAGGGACTTAAGGTTCACCTTTGATGGAAGCCACTCGCTTGGAGCTGCCTTTCCTGATTGCAAAAAGTGAAGATAAACCTTTGTATCCGGGCCAATTGAGTTTATATAATGGAAGTATCCGCACAGAATAACAAAGAACACACTAATAGTAGACGACTTCGAAAGTACAAGATGTTGGAGCTGCCTTTCCTGAAATTGCATATGCCCACCTTCATGGCGTGAAAGTGATGTTGAAGACACAGTGTCTCTTGACACTTCAAAACCATGGCTAGAGGGTTTGTTGATAGCACCGCACTGCAATGCGATGTGAAGCGTAATCCTTTACGCAATCCATCCGATGTACTAACAACAACCGCTTGGAGGCAAATGCTTTCAGAGGGCTACAAAGGATGAGATGGCATGTCCAAAGTATGGACAAGCCGCAAGAAAGTAACATATTAAAACAAAGCATAATAGTATGTACCGGCTTCACATCTACCGTGACCAGATTTTGAATGTAAATTAATGTTAATATAAAACATGAACAACAGACTTGTATATATTGGCATCATATATGATATGACCAAAGTTGTATATCTTGTGATATGTAATACAAGAGTTTTTGTCTCCATACATGTTCCACTTTCTTCTTTGTTTCATGAATCAAAAGAAAAGCTATTGATATCCATTATAACGTAACAAGTTCACGTACTAGTTTAACTTCTTCATGCAACAATTGATGAACATTTTGTACTTTCTCGATATACATTGTGCTTGGAAACAAGATATTGTGTGATACTGAAATTTAAGTATCAAAATGCACTTCGATTAAAAATAAGTAAATAAGAAAAAAAACTTGCAAAGAATCGACTAGTTTTCTCAACATAACACGTACTAGTTTAACTTCTTCATGCAACAATTGATAAACATTTTGTACTTTCTCTCGATATACATTGTGCTTGGAAACGTAAGATATTGTGTGATACCAAATTTAAGTATCAAAATGCACATCGATTAAAAAATAAGTAAATAAGAAAAACTTGCAAAAGAATCGACTAGTTTTCAACATAACACGCACTAGTTTAACTTCTTCATGCAACAATTGATAAACATTTTGTACTTTTATGATATACATTTTGCTTGGTCACGTAAGATATTCTCGCGGATAATCAAATTGAAGTATCAAAATGCACTTCGATTAAAAAATAAGTAAATAACAAAAAACTTACAAAGAATCGACTAGTTTTCTCAACATAACGTAAGATGATGGCAAATATGAAAGTTCCTTTGTACGTAACTTAGTCATGTGCACTCAACAATCTCGTAGGCTTGATATAAGCATGTCATGCACCTCTCGTGGTGATCATATATGCCGTGACGCGTCCCCCTTCAACTTATGCTTGACCTCGCCGATCGTGAACTTTGCTCCAATTACGATTCACCGGGTACCAATACTATTTTGTCATCCAAAGAACTTGTACTTGTGCTTTGTGCCTTGTAGCAGCTTGATAGTAATGACCAGCTATAAACCCCGCCACCAGCCAAAGATTCTATTTCCATAGTCGCCAATCACATCTTCCCCAAGAATATGCATCTCCTTCACGATAGGAGGACGGCATGGAACATTTTCATGATTCCCTCAGGCAGCAAAGATGCAAATATGTCTCCAATTTGGAGTACATCGGATAGTTCTTGCTCATCACCGCATAAAACCAACTAGCTCTTCTTGTTCGGCCGACCGGGCCGAACTAGGGCTCCAGCTTTGTGCAAAATTCCATGCACCACAATGCTCGAGATTCTCACATTCTCCCCATCCGAAATTCAAGCAACCATTGCAAAACATGACAGGGATCTATACATGACAAGTGTTGGGTCACCGGATTAATAGCATACACAAATGTATAGCTAGAGTACCGTGCAATGTCTCACAATCCAACGAGGGTCCCCTCAAGTAATGTCTTCGCCATCACCTCCCATATGACTCGGCCCATTTTGCACTTTTTGTCTCAAAGAAAGTGCAAGCAGAGTTGGCACCCAAAATCTAACACCATTCTTTTTCCTTTGCTCGCCTCGCTAGGAACCTTTTTCTCCAAAGCAAACCGCCCATCATGTTCTCCTTTTCCATGGCCTCGAGCCAAAATAATTCCACCGCATCCTAATTTTATACCTTGTTATAATATTGGGCCACATTCAAATAAAAGGCTCGAGAACACTTAAACCGAAAGAAAAAGACACCCATCGCATCACATGACATGGTATTTGATGTGGCCAAAACCTTTTGCATCATCCAAATATGGTGCTTCTTGAGTGCAAACAACAAAGAAAGCATCATGCTTCATAACATCTAAAACATACAAATGAACAGCTTTTTTCAGCTCGCCATTGACTTTCATCATGGTTATATGCACCGTAATAGTTATCCGTCATTGTTCCAATGCTCTGACCGAACTTCCCCTAATGGTCGCAGTGTGTAGTTCTCTCGCAAAGTCCATTACCGACAAAACGTAATCATCCCTCAAATTTTGCAATCGATTTCCCTCAATTGTTTGCTCGCCAACTTGTCAAAAAGTTGTGAATAGTGAACTTTGTAAGGTGTCAAACATCTTGTCAAGCAATGTACCCGAGTCCCGCTTTCAAGAATAAGCTTCAACCTCCTTGAAGTGCCAGCCTTTGAAGGTTCGCTCAATGCATTTTGTAAACTTGCCATTCAATGTTCTCATTCTCGCGACTTTTCTCCTTAGGACAGATTTGAATATTTTCGCCCACGCTCGCACTCTCCCTTCACACACCCAAACTATGCCACTTTTCGCCTTCCTTATCACGTAATCGTAGCTTCCACATAGCACCAACATTTTGAAATGTTTTAGAAGGAGCTTGGCGACGCCATTGTTCTCATCTCACGCACAAACACCACAAGAACATGTACAGCTTGGCATGAAATTTGCTCCTCAGACGCTAAAAGCTTTCCCTCAGATAGATCAGCTTGTTCATGCTTCACGCAGCAAAGATGTGTTCCTCTCTTTCAACCTTCTCACACACGAGGGCTTAAGCAGCTCGAACTTTCTCGATGCTAATCTTCACTTCAGATGTTCATCTTTGAACATCTCATACAATTCACTCGCAAGGAAAAAAAAAATGGCATGTATAAGTAAGATATAAATTAGAACTACTTACTTAATTCAAAGATGTTGCGCATATTGCATTAGTTCTATGGCACTCAGATCATGATTTGATATACATTCAACTACTATACCACACCATCATACATACCCTGTATGATATGTACAAATGTATAAATAATGTACTCCAAAGAGTTCCGTAGATGTACATAAAAAACTCAATATGTAACCAGGTCACGCATGTGATCATCAGACATGATGTATGTATTTCATACTTTTCTTATGGAAGGAAGTACATTTAAATACTTTTATGTATCACCCTATCTTTAAAGACTATCCCGAGATCGAAAGGCTTAAAATGTACTATAATGTACTTGGGAACTACAAAAAGCAAGACTATAATAACACACCGACTTTCAACACATTTTCTCCTTATGCCACATTGATGTAACCGAAGTACATCCAAGTACTTTTCCTCGTTAAACATAGCCCATTCAAGACTTCCAAGTGTAAAATATAATTATTGTAGTTGGATGTACTACAATGTATATCGATACATCCCTTACATGGAATGCAAATAGGATTACTAAACTTATCCAGATGCACATAAGCTAGCTTCATCAAGCTTGCAAGAAAGAGGATTAAAAGACTTAAAACTGACCTGGGCATGTCCAAAACCGGATTGAAGTGTCCTTTTCTTCCCGACATCCCCGTACTTTGGAGAAGTTTTTGTGTGGGTTAACCAAAACTCATTTACCAACCGCTTGGTTGATTCCTAAGCATGTCCGCCCTGGTTGCCTTCCCGCCAAAGCCTCATATTAGCAGCACCGATAATGACATCCGCTTTCTTCTAATTGCAGCTTTTGTGAGGTTTCTTGTTTGCACTTGAAGAATTCTCGAGGCTACCCTTTTGCCCGAAGTTTTCCATTCTCACCAACAATCATTGATAACAGAATGCTTAGTCGCTAATTTATCATTGCTATTTGCTCTTTTCACTTCCCTCGCAGACCTTCACGGATATTTTTAGCATAGTATCCTTCAATTGCTTTTATACTGGATTTCCAATGGCAGGTTCAAAAAGAAGTGCAGCCTTTCATCGAACAGCAATTTTCATCGCTAAAGCTCTCCTTTGCACAGACGAAATCTTGAACCCGATCATATATAAATTTACAAATTTCATCAATCTTACGCTTCATTTTCTTTGTCACATTCCCCGATATTGCAATCTTCTTTGGCGCCCATTTCTTCCTTCGTTGTTCATCATGGTTCTTGCGTGGTTTAGGGTTAGCCGAGGAATTCTCGCAAGAAGGAGGGAAATCCCGAGTCAAGGCGGTTTTAGCCGAAAGTGGGAAATTCTCCTAACGCTCAGCGCTTTTTGGAGTGGTTACAACCAAGGAATTGAAATCGCTTCATGATTGCGCTTTTAATTGACGTGGCAAGTAGTTCAAAAAAAAGATTCCATAATATAGCTATTATGTACATACCGAAAAACGGTTATGTATTTGAAATGTGATACATCTCTTTACTCTACATCGATCCAAGACGATGCCGATGCTCGATATATTGCACGCCTTTCAAGAATTTCGGATATTGATTTAGATGATGTCGAGGATGGTGGTGGAGAGGGTGGTAGAAAATGTGGGATACCCTTCGAGGATTGGTCGCACGACGATGACCCTATTGTTATCGAAGCGTAAACGCAGCTTATATTTCCTCAAGGCCTCAACCTCTCGCTTATTCCAAGATGCCCGCTAATTCTCAATCTCCAAACCAAGTTCAAGTGGAGCAATGCAAGTGTCTCTGCTCTATTGAGGTGACATACTTATCAAGTCTTTCTATCTTACCACCATCTCCATCTTTTATCTTACCACTCTTAGATGCGCAGGTTATTGCACCAATCTCCAAACCAAGTTCAAGTGGAGCAATGCAAGTGTCTCTGCTCTATTGAGGTGACATACTTATCAAGTCTTTCTATCTTACCACCATCTCCATCTTTTATCTTACCACTCTTAGATGCGCAGGTTATTGCACGAGATCTCAAGTTAAGAAAATGATTCAAGCGACCGGCCTTGGTTATAAAGTCATACATGCATGTCCAAATGATTGTATGATCTTCTATCCCCCTGCCGAGCATGAAAAGTCCACTCATTGTCTCGTATGTAATGAACCGAGATACAAGAATGACCTAAAGGGAAAAACGGTACCTCAGAAGGTTATTCGACACTTTTCAATAATCCCAAGGTATATGCATCACCACTTCTTACAAATAGTTGTAGATTCACTTATTTTCAGTACTTATATGTTGCCTATAATTTATTCTAATATATTATATAGGTTAAAGTTGATGTTCCGTTGCAAGACATTGGCTAGCCTAATGGACTTCACGGCTACACATGCATCTAGTGATGATGTGCATGGTCTACATGGCCGCTGATGATAGTGAACTACAACATACCCCATGGTTGTTGATGAAGAATGGGCACATTATTATGACTTTATTGATACCGGGAAGAAAAACCAAGTAATTTAGATGTGTACCTAAGAATAATTGTGGATGAGTTAATGCCTTTGTGGAACACAGTATTCGTGTCTACGATGCACATAAAAAATGACGCTTTTAATCTTAGAGGTATACTATTGTGGACTATGCATGACTTTCCGGGCTTGCCGAGTGTTCGGGGTTTAAGACATCGGGCACTTCCCTTGCATGATATGTGGGAAAAGTTGCAAAGATCGCCACTCTAAGCATCCAAGAAAGTAGTATACGAGGGTTTTAGGAAGTATTTGCCGCCACGCACCCCTTCGTGAAAAGCAAATACACACAATTCGATGGCAATCAGACTATACTGTAACTACCAAGCTGCACTACCATAATGAAATGGGGTGAGCGCTGGGATAAGAAGAAAGAGGGGAAAATCCGAGGCAAAAAAATCATAGGGGGGCACCTCGCGCAAATGAGGAAGTCATATAGCCGACCTAGACAAAGGAGGATGAGGCCGGGATGAGGAATTATACAAAAGGTGGCGAGGAAGCCGTGGAGGAGGAAGTCTTTATCGCCAATATGAAAAAAGCACAATTTCAAGATTTTTGACAATACCCGAATTTATGGACCATTTTTAAATTCTCGATCAATGACTCTTTCTATATACTAATTGACATTCCCGCGAAAGTGTCGTGATATGCCTCTCGCAAAGATGCACCTGTATCTTGATAGTATTGGGTATCTTCTTCTTGTTTGACAGCTCCCAAGCATAGTCGAGATAGTCTCTATCTCTATGTAGTCACTAGCAATAGGCTTCTATCTCCCACGCCGATACAAGACATCGGGCATAGGTTTATCCTTTCACGGACCAATGCTCCTCAAGGGCGATAGCTTGATGCTTTGTGGTACATGACCGGTCATTCTCAAACTAAAAAACTAGAGGCCCAAATGCGCTCCAAATAACCTCTCATCATCATCACAGACCGCATATGTTATTGAAATGTGTAAAAGATATGAAATCACATACCTATTTCGCTTTGTACAAATGAATCATCCAGCTTGCAAGAGAAATCTCATGGTAAGACCCATGGCAAGAGAAATCTTATGGTAAGATCTCATGGCAAGAGAAATCTCATGGCTCATCAAATGGACATTCATGTTCTTACAATGAGATCTTGCCGATATACCTGACAACGATAGTGCCAACTTCGATGAAAGTGCCTTCTTGTCAAATAGTCCAAAGATCTCAAGTCTTGATGGCATATATAGCTTTGTCATTATAGTAGTCCATATATAATGAAATAGTCCAAAATGAATGTTGAGACCGCTAGGCAAATAGAACCCTTGGGTGTCGAACACAACCATAGTATTCAATCCTAGAAGCAGTCACATAATCAAAGATCCAGTCCGCAAAGGATACAAAACCATTTCTAAAGTATTGTGATCCCATACCTCTATTTATGAGCATTTATCCTCTCCTAGAGTGTATAATCTGACTTCAAAGACCTCTTACACCGTGGTTCATATCCAGCAAAACAAAAGAAAGATATATCATTACAAATTAAGGCCACCGCTTCCAAGCACGAAACACATATGAAAATTATATCAAAACTTGGTGAAATGGTCTTAAAAAAATACAGAAAGAAAGAGAGAGAGATTGAGCCTCAGCCCAATTTGATAAGCCCAAATTGGAATTTGGTGCATCCAAATTGGGCGGGACGAAACACATATGAAAATTATATCAAAACTTGGTGAAATGGTCTTAAAAAAATACAGAAAGAAAGAGAGAGAGATTGAGCCTCAGCCCAATTTGATAAGCCCAAATTGGAATTTGGTGCATCCAAATTGGGCGGGCGCCCAATTTGAGGTCTTTTTTTTTTTTCCAAGTTGGGCGCGTGCTGAGCCATATATGTTCACCGTTCGCCCATTTAAGACTCTCCATATTGGTCGTCCGCTCTGTTTTAGGGCACAAGCTCCAAATTGGACCCCCAAACAACTTGCCTAGCAACTTTGGGCCACCAAGTTGGGCGCGTGCTGAGCCATATATGTTCACTTCCAAGCACCCCATCTAACAACAACAATATTTACACATGTCTAATACAAACTCTACCACAACTAGCTATGTGATTTCAAACAACAAAAACTCTTACCTCATCTTCAAGCCTACAGATGGACTCATCACCTCATGATCATTGTGTCATTGCAGGCTGTAATAAGCTTACAGAAACATGGGTACTTAGATTTTCATTAGCCAGAATGCTCAATGATACATTAGAGTTACTTAACAAATACTCTAGGATTGCAAGAAAATGGCAGCAAAGCAATATTGAGTTGAGGGGGGAAATTTGAATTTGAATTTGAATTTTGACTACCACGTGAGAGGTCGACATGGCCACTTTAAATAATGCCTGAAGTACATCTGTATTTCGTAATGACAGATGGCGAGATGCCTGGAGGCAATATTGAGTTGAGGGGGGAAATTTGAATTTGAATTTGAATTTTGACTACCACGTGAGAGGTCGACATGGCCACTTTAAATAATGCCTGAAGTACATCTGTATTTCGTGGAATTGCTCTGGTGTAAGATGCCGTATGAGAGCTGGTGGTACCATGTTGGGTCTTGTCGATCGGTAAAAAAAAAAATGGGTCAAAGAAGTCGGACGTGAGATTGATATTGATGGTCTAAATTTTGAAGTGGATATGTATATGTGTGTACCGCTCACGCTTATGTCCGAAGGACAAGCGCCTCACTACCGGGTACATCTTGCTAGAGTTGACAAATAAAAAGCCACTTGTTCTATAATACTTTTTCAGAGGGCCCGCCCCTTAATTGAAGGTCAAACCAATCGACATCGAATATGAAGGTCTTAAAATTGCCACCAACATCCACCTCCATTATAGTCTTTAACTTCCCGACCCAATCACGTGGCTTCCCTCGACGATTACGATCGCTAAACACTTGATTCAAACTCCATCGTGAATGATGCCATGACTCCGCTAGCCACAAGTCTTCCCGTGTATGTCAAGAGAACTCACACGATAGTGGGTCCCATGCCACCATATCAAGGAGTAAGATATATACCGCCAAAAGCACCATTAATGTCAATAGATACAATAACATCAAAAGAAAATACTTTTCATTTACATCAACATAATTTGTTGCAACTACCTTTTTCATGATACCTTGTGCGTGCCCCATTCCAGAGTCAGAATATACTCCCCTTGTAATATGCATCGGTCAAAGCCCGTAGTACCCATTGTCTTTCCATCGTGGTTCATATCCATCGTGGTACGGGCCGCCTATTTATGTCGCTCCATTCATGCCTCTTCTCTTCCATTTCTTTCTTTGCGCTCTCATAACGAGCAATCCATTTTGCCATTGGTGCCGAATTGTAAAGAAGAAATTGATTAACCTTATTGATCATATCAGCGTGAAATGACTTCGCATACCATTGCCTTCTCGCCACTACCCCCACAATCTTCGCCCCTTCATCACTCCATAAGCGAGGTGCATCCGGATGTACTACGGAAATATATTCTGTCATATAGAAAAGTGACTCTTTCGCAAGCCATCCCTCTACCATACTACCTTCAGGACGTGCTCTTTGACGCACCATATCCTTCAATACCTTCATAAACCTTTCCAAGGAAAACATCCATCTCGCATGTACGCCTCCCCAGCCCACTTCCTCAATAAGATGTACCAAAAGATGGGTTTGATCACAAGAAAGCTCAGAGGGAAACTCCTTCTCCAACAAGCAACATGCCTCCGCCATTTTCACTTTCATCTCTTCAATTTCGCTTTTTTCTTGTAGTTATTTTACACATCCACCTATGAGGTCCAAAAAAAGAACAAAAAAACTTAGCCACAAATAAAATAGACGGGGGACCACTAAATCAACATGGGTAACAACCTTATGACCTTTGATAGGGCACTTATTGCCTCCAATGGTCCCTTTGTCTAAAAAATCCCCTAAAGGTCGTGGGCATGAAGAACCGCATGATCCAAACACCAAATATAAGTATGGGTTACATTTAATAGTAGTGCATATATGTGAACTTCAATTGCTTACATGCAAGAACTTATGCCACCATGGGACTTTGAACCAAATTTCCCCAAGATTTGTGAATGCGGTTCGCAATGATTGCATATAACCAGTTGGTGTTCTAAGGGCCCTTAAATCATCATAAATAGCTCGATGGTCAGCCCTAGCAATAACCCATTTTGCCGGAGGAAGTGGTTGCCCTTCACCTCGCATCCATGCCTGCGGTTCGCAATGATTGCATATAACCAGTTGGTGTTCTAAGGGCCCTTAAATCATCATAAATAGCTCGATGGTCAGCCCTAGCAATAACCCATTTTGCCGGAGGAAGTGGTTGCCCTTCACCTCGCATCCATGCCTCTTTCTTTGTATTACTTACCTTAAGGTCCATCCTGGCATTTGTTGTGTCTTTTTGACCAAATACATGCTTCCATAAAGAGTTTCCCACGTTCTTGAAGATATGCATCGGGTCTAAAAGGTGTTGAATCAATAGGTCGGTCCAATATGGTAGTCTATAAAAAACAGACTTCATTTTAAGCATTGTTTCATTATATATGGACTTTCCCTGAGTCCATACGCCTCCGAAATTGACGCAAATTTCTGGAATATTATTGTTTTTTTTAATAGAATGATGCAAATTTTCGGGAAACGTGTAGGTAGATGAGATGGCAGGTGTTGTTTCTATTAAGCCAAGGAAGACACAGCAAACTCGGTGTCGCGCAAAAGCGCCTTCTGTATAAGAGGTGTTGCTAGTCAGGCTTTGTTTTGCAGCCTTTATTTAAGTCCAAATATTTCCGTCCGATGACATTCAAGAATGTCGATTTAATGTTATGAAGTGTTGCCTAAAGGGGCATGATGCAAAAAG
The DNA here is from genome assembly GCA_021234155.1 of Isoetes taiwanensis. Taxonomy (NCBI): domain Eukaryota; kingdom Viridiplantae; phylum Streptophyta; class Lycopodiopsida; order Isoetales; family Isoetaceae; genus Isoetes; species Isoetes taiwanensis. Next base: position 22,043,198 of record JAJEKV010000008.1, on the reverse strand, counting down.
AAATTCAATTAACTAAGATAGATAGATGATTTTTTTTAAGAAAAAATGCATTGCCTAACTAAAGAATTAAAATATAGTTTCGAAAAATCAATTTCACAAGTAAAAAGTGTTGCCTAAAGGGGCATGATGCAAAAAGAAATTCAATTAACTAAGATAGATAGATGATTTTTTTTAAGAAAAAATGCATTGCCTAACTAAAGAATTAAAATATAGTTTCGAAAAATCAATTTCACAAAAAGACAGCATCGGTATGGCAAAGATGCATCGAAGTATGGGAGCACGTGCATCGCCAAGCTTAGGTAATCATGCTTCGTGTACATTAGAAACGAAGAAGCTCATGGAAGAAGAAGAAGAAGCTCATGGAAGAAGAAGCTATTCAGAAGAAGAAGCTTGTGGAATTGAGTGTTTTTATTTAGTATAGAGTTATTCATGTGTTGGAGCTTACGCCATGACCGGATTGAAACTATCCCCGGCGAACAGGCGCGTAATCACTCCTTCATTTGTACAGTAACGACGCTTCATCCGGGAGATGCAAAAGATTGATGAATCTTGCTAGTATTCCTTTCTTTGTCGCAAAGCCATTAATTGGAAAGACCGCTTTCTATTGTGTAGTATATTGAAGCTATGGCCCTTCAAAGTAGTTCTTGGAGTCAGAGATGCAACCATGATCGCTAGAATTATAAGGATAAGGGGAAGCAAATTTCTTCGTATGATTCGGGTTCAAATGGTGCTTGTTTTGAGGTATGTTTACTTCTAAGGATGTAAGAAAAATGGTGCTTGTTTTGAGGTATGTCTACTTCTAAGGATGTAAGAAAATATTAAGTTTAACAAAGTTCTCGGGCATCGAATTGCGGCCAAAGAGCATATCCGCGTGCAAATTGATGTGAAGCCAATGGGAAATGTGGTTCCGTAAATCAATCATGCACAAGGATTTGGGCACAAGGAATTGCAATGGCTCTAAAATTGGGCGTCACATCTTCTTCTCGCACAAGACTCGCTTATAGACTACTCTTACTAGACAAGACAAGAGGTAAAAAAAATGATGGTCCCAAATTAAGGCCTCGATTTCTTGCCGTGCAAAGTTATCGTAAATATGCAAAAAGTAAGGTTTTAGTTGTTTGGGGCCTCTAAACCGGACTGGCCGCCCTATTTGAGTTACCCGACTTCACAAGATAGACAAGACCGCATCTTTGTTAGGGGCCTTGAAATTGGGTGGTCGCCTAATTTCGTGTACAAGCCGCTCACTTCAAATATAAGTCGAACAATATGTACATTACAATATATAAAGTTTATTCATATGTTTGTATTCAATACGCCGTATATTGCTTCAGATGACTTCGGCTAATACTTCAATCATTCATTGAACATATTCCAACCATTTCTTTAATTTATCGCTTCTAATGTCTATTAAATGTTATAGTTATCAAATGTTATAGTTAAGCTCATGCTTCAATCATTTCTTTTTATTTGATTATTATTAACATTACTTCATCGCTGTTCTCTTTGTCTCTTTCTTTTCGCCCTCCTCAGGTCTCTTCCTTTATATGCTTTGTCTAGATTTTCATCATGGTATCGAGCTACGTGTGATAACCGTGAAGGGCTTATTCGGCCGCCTAAAACAATTTATGTTTTCAACGGACCGATATCCCGGTTGGAAGAGGAAGATCAAATGTGTGTTAGAGAGTGATGATTTGCTTGATTATGTAATTGAAAAGGAGTGTCCCAAGCAACCAATGTTGAATGATCAATTGATTACTTCGACAAACTTTTGATACATGGCTTAAAGAGAAGGAGCAATGGAAAACCAAAGATCGCAGTGTATGGATTGAAAAGATTCTATCCATGCGATGTTGATCAATTTATCACATCCAAAGGAGGTCCGGAACTATTTAGAGCAGGTTTACAATAAGAGAACAAAGCAAGAAGTCCTTTTCTTGAAGAGGAGTTTGGCAAATCTCCAATATGATTCATCAAGTAATCGTTAGAACTCATGTTGATCGCTTCAAAGAAATAATTGAACAATTGGTCACGCCGGAGCCTATATCCAAAGATGAATTGGTGATGCAAACTATTGGAAACTTTTCCATCCTCCTCAATTCGGTCATCATTTCTATATTGATGAATAAGAAGCATGTTACTTTTGAAGACGCTGCGGTGAATCCTTAGAAGATCATGTGCCCGAAAGTTATTGCACCCCCGACGCCAAAGACACCGTAATGGTTGCGATACAAGGAAAAAAAAACCCACCTTCCGAAGTCTTCAACAAAGAAAAAGATTTCGGTCTTTTGGTCGTGGTTATGATGGATCCTTTGGTCGTGGTTATGGCCGAAGTTATGGTCGAGGTTATGATGGAGGATATGACCATGGGCGCGGGGGTTATGGTCGTAGTAGTGTGTATGGTCGCAAAGGATTATAATGGTCGCCATGATTATAACACTTTTGTCGTAGTGGATATGGACGGGTCGTGGGTCACGTGGATATCAATCTAGATATCAATCTATTGTGTGTGAATATTGTGGTCGTGATGGCCATGGCATTGCAAGATGCTTTGATAGAAAAGAGGATGAGAAACGAGATATGGAAGCTAATTGTGTTAATACATCACGGATAATGAACAAGATGGTGTGGAAAGAACAATTGACATCCCGTACAAGCTAGTACAAATGTTTTAGGGAGGAGTACCGACAACATGATGATAGATTCGTGTGTGCATCCCCGCGCCCCAAATAATAATGATGGTATTGTGTGTTTACGCAATGGTGTTGAGCTTTGTTATGGTGTTGGGCATGTGTGTATACAAAGATGTTCTTCATTCATGTGTTATTGTGTGTTGCACCATGGTGTCAACTTCTACATATAGTGTTGGAATTTATTTCTTATATATATTGTTGAGCATTGATATTGTGTGTGGTATTGAAATATTAAGTTCCTAACTTATAGTATTATCTTGAATTTATCTGGTGTTGTCTAGCTATTATGTTTACACCTTTGTGCAATTTTCATCTAGGTGCAACGCAACATATGGTATATGAGAAACCTTGCTCGAAATTACCATCCCTTGCGCTGCTTTAAAATATGTTTATATGGGAGATGACAAATCATCAACAAATTCTTGGTATTGGTGATCTCCCATTACGAGCTCATTCAGAATTCATTCTTTGCGCGGTGTTTTACATGTTCCCCGCTTTACATCGCCATTTACTTTCTCGCTTCTCGATTAACCGATGTTGGTATTCATCTTTACTTTGATGAGTTATTTTGCTACCTTTTGAAAGATGGCTTAATACTTGGTACCGCATGCGCCATCACAATTTATATGAGTACCGGAATTACGATGGTCTAATCTATGCTCTTATCGCACGACATCCCCGATGGAGATTTATGGCATGGACGCTTTGTCATGCCTCTTTTCGCCTTTGTTGGACATGAAGCCGACATGGTGTCGCAATGGCTTCTCGATGGATTCTCGCACTCTTGGTACCATGTGAGGCTTGTGTACTTGGTAAGCCTTGTCGGCTCTTTTTAATCATGTTGGACCTCGCATCATCTTCTATTTTGAGTTGGTCCATATGGACCTTTGTGGACCATTGCCACGGCCACTTGGTGGTGCCATATATTTTCTCTTAATCATTGATGATTACTCACGCTATTCTTTCTCTTTTCTCTCAAGAAGAAATCTGATGTTTTCAACGCTCGTAAGTGGAAGGCAATGGTGGAATTGCGTATGGATGTGCCCTTAAAAAGCATTCGCAGTGACAATGGTGGTGAATTTAAGAATCATGTATTTGACTCTTTTGTACTAATGCCGGCATTCTCGAGAGAATTTACAAGCACTCACATACACCACAAAGATAATGGAGTGGCGTAACGTAAGAACAGACCGCCTTGAATGCTATTCTGAGTATGTTGTTTCATTCGGTTTAAATACACAATTTTATCGAAGCAAATGAAAACAACCGCTTATGTTCAAAATTGTTATTTGGTGGGCCCATAATGCGTCACAAAAAAAACCCACCTTTTCATGAGCATTTCAATTCAAATCAATGCTAACAATGACGACTCCTAGTTAGCACCTAGAGGAGACGATCATTAAATTCTATATGTCAAATTGTTATTTGGTGGGCCCATAATGCGTCACAAAAAAAACCCACCTTTTCATGAGCATTTCAATTCAAATCAATGCTAACAATGACGACTCCTAGTTAGCACCTAGAGGAGACGATCATTAAATTCTATATGTCAAATATTATGCACATCCTCAGTGCAATCCTTCTGATAGGCTATGTCTAGAACATGCCACCTAGGCTCCAATAGAAGATCAAATATATGCCACATAAAGTAGAGAAAAAATACAACACATGACGTCACAAGGGTGGAACATGGGCTCAAAGAAGCCACATAGGCTCAAGCATTGCCCCTAGACTAGAACATGCCACCTAGGCTCCAATAGAAGATCAAATATATGCCACATAAAGTAGAGAAAAAATACAACACATGACGTCACAATGACATGTTGCCACCTAGGCTCACATTACACGTGGAGGATTTTAGCCACTTACATCAAACATGTTAACTCCCACTCCACGCCAAGACACCCCGCAAGGTCCCGCCAATCTAACAAGGAGAGGGCCTCAAAACGCAAAACCCCGGGTGGAGCTGCCGTGTTCTAGAAGGGTTTCGCTTTGGGGCCGAAGTTTTGGTCTTCGCCACGTAACTTGGTCCCCAAGGCAATGTCAACGCTCGAGTCCATTGGGCGAGCCAAATCGCTGTTCTCGAGAGAGGGAGGTGGCCCGCCTGGCCCCCCGTGGCCTTAGGGACAGAAATTCCGGGGCAAGCAGCCTTCCCGGGATTTTAGGTCCGTGGTGCTCAAGGCCAACACCCCCACTCCACGCCAAGTCACGGGCAAGGTCCCTACCGACCGTAAGGAGAAAGCCTCCAAAACGTGAAACCCGTGGGTTGCCGTGTTCTAGAAGGGTTTGGCGCTTTGGGGGCCGAAAGTCTTGGTCTCAAGGCGCTTAGGACTCGGGCCGAAAGCCGCACCGCAGAACACGGAGGAGCAACGGAACCGACGGAACGGAGTTTGGGCCTGTCCTCCTCCCATGTGGCAATTAGAAGTTTGGGGCGCTTTTGCAAAGGGCAAGACATTCATAAATTGTAATTAATGCATTGTACAAAAATAAATTCTGATTTTTTTGCCACCGGATTCCTCGATTCATCTCCAAAGACACAAAACCTAATTTTCGAATTTTTGGAGAAGGTCTAGGTCAAAGGGTTAGCATTAGAACACCACGTAATCCGGATGACATGTTGCCACCTAGGCTCACATTACACGTGGGCTAAAATATGCCACTTACATCAAACATGTTAACTAGGTTCAAACATGACGCAGGTTCAAACATGCGACCCGAGATCAAACAGTCACATACTAAAAATAAAATGTATATGGCGTCGCAATAACAAAATACCACGCAGGCGGCATTGCATTTCCTTTAGGGTCGAACATGCCACCCAGTTCAAACAAGCCTCTTAGGCTCAAGCATTGCCTCTAGGCTCAAACATGCCCCAAAGATCAAACATGTCACAACTAAAAAATAAAAATAATGTAAATGACGCCGCTTATAACAAAATACGCCGCGATGCGACGATACGCCGACGCCAAAAACTCATTTCTTAATTGGGTGAACATAAGTAATCTTCTCTCGCCACGGAAATTGGTCCCCGTATGTGCAATGTCGACGTTTCGAGTCCATTGGCGTGAGCCAAATCACTTGCCCCGGAGAGGGGAGGTCGCCCGTCCCGGCCCCTGTGGCCTTAGGTAGAGGATTTTCGGGCAAGCACCGGGAGATTTTAGGGTCTCCGCCCCCACTTCACGCCAAGATACGACGCAAGGTCCCTACCGACCGACAAGGAGAGGGCCTCCAAACGTAAAACCCCGTGGAGCTGCCGTGTTCTAGAAGGGTTTTCGCTTTGGGGCCGAAGTTTGGTCTTCCGCCACGTAACTTGGTCCCTAGGGCAATGTCGACGCTTCGAGTCCATTGCCAGAGCCAAATCGCGGTTCCGGAGAGGGGAGGTGGCCCGTCCGTCCCCAGGGCCTTAGGGAGAGGAAATTCGGGGCAAGCAGCTTCCGGGGGGATTTTAGGGTTCGGCCTGGCGTCTGTGTCATGTAGTCCATTGGCAGAGCCAAATCACGGTTCCGGAGAGGGGAGGTGGCCCGTCCGTCCCCAGGGCCTTAGGGAGAGGAAATTCGGGGCAAGCAGCTTCCGGGGGGATTTTAGGGTTCGGCCTGGCGTCTGTGTCATGTCATCAGACGTCGCATAGACGTGACCCAGACGTCGCTAGAGACGTCACTAAATGACCTTTCTCCTGTTGTGTTGGTGCCATCTGCAGGAATATAGCAAGAGGCCATACCAGGTCTGATCCATTCCCCCAAATTAGCTGATTCAAACTTCGGGAGTCTGAGCTCTTGAATCATGATAATGTCCGCTCTGAAGTCTCTTACTGAAGCAATAAAGCGCGTTCTTTTAGTGGGCCCTTTGATGCCTCTTAAGTTCCATGTTAGAACCCTCATAATCAAGAAAGGAAAGAAGAGAGGAGGGGGCAGAGACTTAGTAATTGAGTTTCCTCAGACCATGAGGTGAGGACTTACTCCGAGTGTTGTAAATATGAGGGACATTCTCATTGTTAAGAGGGGACTTAGATGGAGCCCTACCTTTCATTTTTTTCTTGAGAGATCTCAGGGAGATGTTGGAAATGTCATGCAGGGGGCTGCAACTAAGATCCTCCTCTGAATCAGGGGACAATTAGGTCCAGGTGTCTTGGTTCAGTGGTATTATTAATAGCATCAAGATTCAGTTGCAAGGCATGTGGACCAAGCTCAATACTGTGTTTTTCAGTATCCTGATAGGACGATTTAACAAACTCACAATCAGCATCAAAACTAAGGCCATCTTGTATGGAGGAGGGGATTTCCTCCTCTTGATCACACCTTTGGATTGTCTGGATATCTGGCTGTGGACTAAGACAAATAAGGGAGTGATCACTTGCCTCCTCCTCATCATCTTGTTTGTTGGCATTGGGGGAAGCAGCCTTAGATTTGAGACAATTTGCATCCACTGCTTCAGAGACAATTTTGCTCATAAGGTCCACTATAGACTTGCCATATTTATCATACAGAACAAGGATAGGGGTATGGTGGGAGAAGGGGATCAATGAAGGAACGTCAAAGTTGACAGAAGTGTGATTAGAGGTGGGGTCAACTGAGAGGTCAACAAAGATTTGGTCAGCCAAGAAAGTAGAATTGACTGGTGGAGGGGTGGTCGAGGCATCTGAATTGAACAATCTGGTTTCCTGGGTCTGTTGTGGATCCTGAGCCTTATCCTGTAAAATTCCTTTTCCCCGTGGACTCGAGAGTTCGATGAAGTCTTCTTCGAGGAAATCTGCAGTCCTCTAAAACTTTGAACCTGTTTTTGCAAAGAAGGGGGGAGCTGGATTCCTCCCTTTCTATTGTCTAAGCGGGTCCCATAGAAGAATCCTGTTCAGCTGAGGTGAGGTGAACCACATCCGTAAGAACAGAGTCCGGTTCCTTTGTAGAAGAGTGGTCTGAGTCAGAAGTCTGCCAAGTCAAATAAACCTCATCCCTGGCTCGGTCATCTTTGTGTAACTTTGTCATATTGGACGTGTTCTGGAGGTTTATATTTATCAAAGGTTTTAACCATAGCAGAAAGATTGAAGAAGACGCCTTTAGTGGTAACACCTTTGTTTAAAACCTTTACAGATCCTCCAGCAACATGGGACCCCATCTCGTGATTCTTAAGAGTCTCTTCTAACTAGCCAAGGCAATTTTCTCTCTGATGATCTGTCGCCTTCGAATTCTCTTTGAACTGCCATTCAAGTTGCCGCGGTGATGGTTATGAGTACAAATTTCTTCAGTTGCATTAGTATTCTCTGTGATAGCTTGCTGAACAAATGCAGGGGTACCACTTTCTCCTCCATACAAACGTTTCCTACAGATAGGACAAACAGGGGGGCAACCCATTCCATCTTAAGAGCAGGGATTGGTCAGTCCCAAATATATCCTGGAAAGTAAGTTCGAGAGGGATAGGTTTGAGAAGATCCAATTGCATGAAAATAGTGGGAGGCCTATAAGGTCTGCGCTCCGTTGAGATAAACAATCCAATTGAGGAAAAGATTGTTTTTAGACAATGGGGCTCCCAGAACACCGGGTTTAAATCATGCAGGTGGACATAAGCAGTATGCATGAGCGTGGATGGTCGCAGAGGATTAAATTGGTATGACCATTTCTGAAATTTGATTCTGTATCCGAAGTGGGTAAGGTGACCCATTTTGAGATTCTTCAGTTTGTCACGACAGTTGAATAGCAGCTTCTAGTTAACCAGGCAAGCAACTCTTGCCGTAAAGAAGAAATCGTAAAGAAAGGTAAGTTGGAATAAAAGGTCAAGATGATGACACGTCGCCTGAATGAATCCAAACCATCCAATTTAGGGCGTGATCCATTACTTACAGAATAACATTATAATATAAGACTAGAAAAGAGCCTGCCCTGACGGGCGGGCCCTTTTCTTTTGCATCATTCCTCGACTCGGCCCCGGCCTTCGGCCGAAGCCTCGCCTCGGTTTGGACACCTTTGCTATTATTCCTCGGCCTCGGCCGTACCTCACCTCGATTTGGGCCCACCCATGTTGTCCTACTACCGATTCCAAAGTGTCATCCGTTAGGAGCTTACTCAACCTCGATTCAGCCTCGCGTTGCATATACACCTACTACCAACATCTACTACCATTTCCAAACGATCACACATTGAGAGCTTCTGACACCTACTGCCAATTTCAAAGTATCACCCATTGGGAGGTTACTCACACCTATTATCAACTCCAAACATACCTACTACTACTTCCAAAGTATCACCCATTGGGAGCTTACTACATCTATTATGAATTCCAAAGTACAACCCCTATATGTTCAAAAAACTTCCCATGTTGCTCAGCATCCATTGCTCAACCACCCATGAGGAGCTTACTCACGCCTATTATCAACTCTAAAGTATCACCCATGAGGAGCCTACTCACATATACTACATTCCAGAACACTTGACATTCTCACCATTGTTCTCAGACAATCTCGCTTGTACCTCGTTAGCCAGGCATTTCTTCATTGCAATTACATTGTTCTCATTAGTTTGTGGCTTACACAATTTGCTTAAGGGGGCAATTCAACCGGCCTCAAGCTCGGCCTCCTGATTTTTACGTTATAATCATGGCTGTAAAACCAAATGCCCATATCCCGTAAGGTGACAGCATCCATACCTTGGCCCGATGTCTATATGATAGACAACAGGGACAGTAGTAATGCTTTCGGCTGAAACGGCATCCTTGACATTGGATAATAAAAAGAGGAGGAGATCATATGACGCGAAAGTGGGCCTTCTATTTAAATAGTTGACACTCGGTTTCGCGTTGTGTGATCCAGTTAACGTGGTTACCATTTCAGGGCAATTTTGGGAAAGTTGTTGTGGTATCTTTTGCCATATGCGAAGGCGTATATGCATGTAAAACTTTGCTTCAACTTTGCGACCGGTAAAATTCAACGTGAACTCTTTTATTCTCCCTATCCAATCTGTCCGGACATTATTCAATGTCGTCACTTAACTTTATGGTTGCACTTCGTTGATGGCAGCATCTCCTCCATTGGAGACATAATCTCCCACTCCTCCCCCTTTTTCTTTTTAATTGAAAGATGCTCATAATCTCCCGCTTCTTGGCCTTGAAAGTTCTGTAAATGAGGCAAACATGCAGACACTATAGGAGACATGGATTCCAAATGAAGAGTGAAGGCAAAGAGGATGCACATAGAGGCATCGACATGAACAGTAGAAAAGTCTGGCGTCAAAATTTAATGGTTGCTGCATGTGGGCATGTGCACGGTAGGCAGACAAAGTAGGCATTATTTTGGTACGCGGTAGGATTTCCGAAAAATAAGGACCATTATGAAAATCCGCCATGTGATTCCAACTAAGCCTGCTCCTTCCTCTACTTGCCAACTAATATGACATGGAATTCTTTAATCCAAGTTATGAGCCAATTTGAGATCCCAAATCCGCTCTAATGAATCATAAAGAATAATATCAATTGGTCATCAATGATAAATTGTGGATTTATGCAATAAAGCTATTGTCAAATGCAGTGAAACTTATAAAGGATGCAGTTTGCTTAGGCCAGGCAAGGTACCATTCACTGAATTTATGATATGTCAAATTTTAAGTATGCAGAGACTTCTAGAATTTGCCAAACTTGGAACCAATAATCCACAAAATGGATTTATGAGTCTTTAGAGCATTACCAGCAGTCTTTAGACCCACGCTTAAAGTAAAGGGGGCAGGGAATAGAAAGCCAGGGAATGGGCCACACAAGATCTTAGGAGCCGATTGGGAGAAGTACCTTGAGAAATTATATAAGACAGGGGCATCACCAATGCCAATACCCGCCATACAGGAGATAGACAAACCGTGTTTTAGCCTGCAGGAAGTAATGGTCGCACTCCATATGATATCCAATAACAAAGCCCCAGACCTTTATTGTTTGACTGTATAGCTACTGAAATGTGTGGATACATTAATTGGGAAACTGATCACCAACATCTTCAATGGCATAGTCCACACAGGGCTTCCGATAGATGGGCATACAACAGGGTAATACCCCTGCACAAAGGGGGAAGTAGGGAAGAGCCGGAAACTATAGGACGATAATGATGAGCTCTATCTTCGCAAAGTAGTTCAGGAAGGAACTGGACAGCAAATTGAAATAGTGTGCAGAAACAGGTAACCTGAGGGCGCAAGGACAGGCTGGCTTCAGACCAGACTCAACCATAGATTATCTGGTAACCCTCCGAATACTAATAGAGAAAAGCAGATTGCAGGGAAAGAAAGTGATATGCTGTTTTGTGGACTTTAGAAAGGCATTTGACACTGTCCCAAGGGAAAAGTTGTTACAGAGATTAATAGATATTTGGACCCCAGAAGGCATGGTAGGATCAATTGCACGCTTATACCAGAGAGTGTATGCAAAAATGGAACAAGAAGGGCAAGCGATAGATTGTGACATAGGAGTTAAACAAGGGTGCCCTCTGTCCCTGACATTATTCGGAATATACATAGATATGTTACAGGGTTTCATCGGGGAACAGCAAGGAGACACGGACGCCCCCACACTGGGGGACACCAAGGTACCTATTATGTTATATGCTGATGATTTAAGCATGATGGCTACAAAGAACAAAGGTATGCATAGGTTGCTAAAGCTCCCAGAGACCTTCTGCGAGAAAACAGGGTTGACAGTGAATCTCACGAAAACCAAGATAGTTACGTTTGGCACCAAGAACTGACACAGACCCTTTAGGTATATGGGAACAGAATTGGAAGAATCAACATAATGCAAATATCTAGGATACGATGCACATGGGACAGGCAAATGGTCCAGGGGCGCAGATACCAGATTCCAGGCAGCCATTGCAAGCTACTTCAATATGAAAAATTTCTATAATAGGAGCAGAATAATTGATTGGGAGATCAAGTGCTACCTGTTCAATGCAGTGGTTGCGTCCACGCAACTATACGGGACTGAGGCTTGGGGACCCGGCTTACCAGACAAGAAAAGGGACAAGCAAGAAGGGATCTTTAGGCAATGGCATAGACAGGAATTCAAAGTGTGGGCAAATACACCACTTACAGCTATAGTATATGAGACAGGCCAGAAACCAATGGAGGTAAGAGCATGGGAAAGGACCATCAGATATTTAATAAAGGATAATGCAAGAGGCCATTCGGGAAAGCTATCAACGACTGCAATCAGCAAATCAGCCAAGTCACACATCATCATGGGCAGTGGATGGTTAAAGGATATAGCCGTATGGACTAGACAGATTGGGCTGAATCTAAGTGATATGGTAAACGAAGGAAAATGGAATGAAGACTGGGCCGACACGGCCACACGAGCATGGTTGCAAAAACATGCTGGACCCAAGACACTCTGCCTTACAGCAGCCTTCAACCCAGAGCAACAGATAGGGCAACAGATGTACAGAGACAATCTACTAGGGAAGACCAGGAGAGACATCTTGGCAAGATTTAGGATGGGAAGTCATGACCTAAGAATTGAAAAAAATAGATGGAGGAAAGTAGAAAGGGAGAACCGGATATGTAGTCTGTGACACAGGAAGAATAGAGGACGAGAACCACCTGCTCAATGAATGTATAGTGTACGAAGATATCAGAAACAAGTACAGGGGTATAGGATGGGGACAACCAGTACATATCCTAATGGCAAGAGTACAAACAATAAAAGATCTGGTAGATGCGATCCGGGAGATGATGACTAAGCACAGGGAGACACACAAGGAAAGAGGGCTTATAATATGAATCACCGGAAAAGGTGAGGCATTGGAGCCCATAAAAGCTCAGCTAAAAGCTGATGATGGCGACACATCTTCGTACGACCATGATGTCGATTATAAGCGAGGTGCCGATATTAATAGAAACCAAGAAAAGCCCTCAGAAAGGGCTATAACATATCAGCATGTTGCGCTAGTAGCACCCCCCTTCGGGAGCTCGCCCATGCTACATCAGTCCAGGGGCCTCAGGGCACTAGGGACAATAATTCTATTCTATTCTATTCTATATCTGTACTATACAATCTACTCCAAGAGCGTGGAGTTCTTCTAATAAATAAATTAGGTTGTCAATTTTGTAATGTTTGTCAAGAGTGTGAGTAAATCTGCAAAAATGGAATGGAGGAAGGAAGGTAATTTGAGAGGAAATGATGCATACCTTTGTGAAGATTGAATAGAAGCTTGCACTTTGTAGATTTTTGAGACCCATATAGCACACCAGTCACTGTCCTTTTGCCCATATAGCTCAGGCAGCGATGAAGAATGGTCGTGCATAGCCTCCTAAAAGCACAATTTATTGGTCAACACAATGATATTCACTCAGGATAATGTGAGATTCATGCAATTGATAATGTGTAATTTGGGCAAAACATTTGTATCCTTCGTATCTATAAAATTTGGTTTCAAGTATCTTTGCTTGTATAACTCTTCTTCTACCAAGTCCCACATTGTACGATAACTATATTATGATGGAAAGTTTGTTACATCCCCTGGATATTATTATGTTATGTAAGTGGTTGAATGCCATGTTACGTAAAAATAGTAATGATAATTTGAGCTAAATAAAAGTCCTCGAAGAATAAATTTTATTATTTTTTGTCTTTAATGGCTTTTCAATTATGGGCATGGACTCCACAAAGCGTAATGACTCATATCACTACTTGCGTATATTGACAGATGAGCATACAAACTCCTCTTGAGAAACATGGCATGCTGAGAGTTAGGAAGCAGTCAACTTTTTACGTTAGTGAAACAACTCTCACAATTGTTGATTCCAAAAACACTTACAATACATGTGAAATTGTGCAATTAGCTCCATTGTTGAATTGAAGTCGAGAGGTGGCCTTCATTGCTTTGTACCCAGAGTGAAACCACGCTTGAGGAACATTGTAGTTAAGCTTTAAGGGCCTATATCCCATACGGATCTTCTAGGTGGACCACTCCTTTTGGAATACAAGGAATGAATGACTTTAAAGAAAGTAATATGGCCATGGATGTGGTGTTGGGTAAATAGTGTGGACTAAGTATCCATGGATGGTGATAGAGTATTTCTCATTCTGGAAGTGAACAAAGGCTAACCAAAGAAAGTCCGCGCATATTAGCCATTTTGCTAAGACTCATTATTGAAGATGTAATTTAAACATAATAAATATTTAATTGTGACCTTGCAAAATGAATGGAGGCATTTGAAGGGTAGAGTAGATATTTGTTCTTGTAATGCCTATTAATTGAAGAGTACTTTAGTAGGTTGTGGATTAATGGGATTTTTCTTGATAGGTTACTCATGAGCGGTGAGCGATAAGGATTTGGTAGCTGAGAAGACTCCTTCATAGTGGTTGTATTACGACGAAGGAGAGGAGTTCTATTTGCCGTGACGTCGAATTCATCGGAGGGAGAATAATGTGAAGTGGAGAACGATGCCAAAAAGCAGCGTTAACGAAGAAATTTAGGCATTTGGCTATGATATTCAAGTTTTTGATGCCAAATTTGGGCGAAAATGAAGATTTTAGAGAATTTGTGTATTTTTCTTCTATGGGAAAATTGCGAGCTAGTAGAAGACCATTGTGGATCGTTATAAAATTGGGACCTTAGAGAAAATTGACATGAAAACTATGCCAAGTTATATATTATGATATTTGGATGGTTTAGATTATTTTGACCGACGGTCAAGATCGAACTTAAATTGTATAAATATGAAATTGATGGAATGAAAAGTCACGCTTGTTGGTTGAACCTCATGGCCAGAGTGTGCTACTGCAAGTGTCCATCGAGAAGATTATCTTGATGTAAATTTATTTTATGTTAAGGATGGAGATTGTGTTAAGTAATGTGTTAAAAAAAGAAATGGAAGAAGGATTAGAACGGGTTAGCATTTTAGGGCATGCTGCCAGAACTGGGATCTGAGTCTGGAAATCCAATGCATAACCTAGAGCGCACCTCTGGAGCCAAGAGTTCTTGGATCGAAAATAGAAACTGGGCTCTGGCAAGTCGATTGTTTGCCGTGGTGGATACTGGATCTTCTGGAGCCGAGATTGCTTGAAGGCAGATTCTTCCGGCAAGTTTGTTGCTTCCTTTGTGGTTGCAAGATTCAGGAATATCAGTAGCCAGAGAGAAGCCATCCAAAGACGTCCACAGGAAGGTATTCTAGACAGAATAGAATTCAGATAATATAGTCCAGTGTTGTTCTAAGGATAAAAAAAATGCAATTGTGAATGGCAATAAGATATGTCTGGGTTGTAACTGCAATCATATTCTGAATGTTAAATTTGAGACTTATCTCTTTCTTGCATCATAGTGCTGCGTTAGACAGAGTTTAGACAGAGTTTAGCGTAGTTGTGATTGTTGATTGTCAAGAAGCTTTAGAGGTACTATATTCTAACCTTTAGTGAGATGATTATGATTTTGTGTGATAACTCATGCGCTGCATTGCCTTGGTCTGGGCTTGGGCTTTATTAGCTCACATAATTTTTGGGGGGCATTCCGAGAATTTGAGGTAATCGTAGTTGCATGATAAACTGTTTAAGTAAATTTATGAATGAGGTAATTGTATGAATTATAGAGATTTTGAGGAAGATACAAAGAGAAAAAGTATTTTAGAAAGGCAAGCTAGGCAGGAAAAAAGGGATAAGAAGAGGAGAGATTTAGAGGAAATTTCTGCTAGATCTTCTATTTTAGGGAAAATACCCTCTAGTCCTGTAGGATCTGCTGAAGAAGAGACTGAAGAAGAAAGTGACGAAGAGCTATTCTTGCCCGCTAGAGGATCTAGCGTAGCCATGGCTCTTAAAACCTCTAAGATGAAATATCCAACCTTCTCGGCCTTAGGAAATGTAGACGCAGATTCTCATATTCAAGCATTATTGACCATTAGTGAAGCTAATCAAGGAGATGGAAGTGCTGAAAGATGAAGACTTTTTCCGGCTACCTTACAAGATGGGGTTGTAGAGTGGTATAAAATAGCTAGGGCTGCTAACCCTTTTACTACGTGGGATGAATTATAGAGGGGTTTCTTAAAAGCATTTAGGCCTGTGGGATTTGCGCAGCGTGTAACTGATGAACTGAATTAGATTAGGCTCTTACCAGGTGAGAGTCTTCAGAGTTACATAATTAGATTATGCAGGTTGATTGCGAAGAAAGAACCAGCGCCTTCCCCAGAAGATCAAGTAAGATTTTTTACTAATGGGCTGCCTGCAGATATAGGATTCTTCACCAGGGGCCAAACTCCAGCCATCTTGGATGCTGCAATTCATATTGCTTCAAGCTGGGAACAAGCTAAAATAAATGCTAATCGTCAATCTAACCCAGGATATACTTTGCCATCTGTGTTAGGCGGTACATTTGGAATTATGTTAAATTCTAACATTATGGAAATGGGTTGGTGACACAGTATAGGTGCTGTTGTACCAATTGTGGTGCCTACAGTTGGAACTATTGATTATAGTAAGCAAACGCTTGGACCTCAGGTAAGTATGCCAATGGTCAATACATCTATGAATGAAAGCTTGGATTCCAAATTAATAAAAGAAGTTTTGGTTGATAGTCTAACAAAGCAAATGAATGAACTTCAATTAAATTGGGTTAAAAGTTTGGAGAATAGACCACAAGTCAGTAAAGAGCGCACTAATATGTGGTGTGTAAAATGTAGAGGTTACGTGCACTTACCCTGTGAATGTGTGAATGTCCTACACCTGCAAATCTAGAAGTTCCGTGTCGTATTTGTGGAAAAACTAACCACAAAAATTGTTTTTTCTTAAAATCTAGACCACAATTGCCTGCACCTCCACTTTATAGGGTACAACCTGAACGTAATACGTATGAACAAAATATGTATGCTTATCCCCCTCCTAATTATGATGCTTCTAGGTGCTTCTAGGGTGCAACCCGATCGATCTAGACCACAAAATTATAGACACACACAACCTCAAATTTTGCAAAAATGTGCTTATCAATGCTATCGATGTGGAGAGAGAGGACATATTTGCACCTCATTGCCCAAACCCAAGGAAAACGGTTGATTACCAACCTATGTGGGATTTGCCAAACACAAGGGTTACACGTAAGTTGCAAACTCCTACAAATTCCAAGGATAATAAAGGCAAGAGGATTGTGATTGATACTGGGGCAGTGTTTTTAGACCATTCTACTAATTTTGTGGAAACTAGAAGTGCTAGGAACCTTAAGGAGAACCCAAAGAAAGGGAATAAAAAGAAAAGAAGGGGTAAGAAAACACCGAAAGGGAGGGAATTAGAGAGAGGTGAATCTTTGAAGCAAGCGGCCTATAACAATGGGGAAGAATTATTGGAAGGGGAAGAACTACAAGGATTGTTTAATGGAACAGAGGACCTACCTAGGCATAAAGAAATAAATAAAATTGTAGGGGAATTACAACCACCTAAGATATGGGGAGAGAAGGCTAAGTATAAAAGATATAAAAGAGTCTTGAATATGAAGAATGATCCACCCTATGATATTCTCAAGGATCTAGATAATCTAACGCCTTCTTTGACTTTTAGTCAACTATTGCAATTAGTCCCAGAATGCCGTAAAGTCTTGTTATCAGCTCTGACGAGCCATACGGAAGTCATAGTAAATTCTGCTTGGCCAATTATAGCTGATATGTTCCCCTTGTCTGGACGTGGAAATTAATAAGGAATTAATAAAAGATTGTACGTTTGATGGGGGCTCAGGGATCAATATTATGCCTGAGGGAATAAGGAAGAAATTAGAATTACCAGACCCTGTACCAGTACATTTCGTCGTAAGAATGGCTGATCAACGACGGGTTCGACCATTGGGAGTAATTACAGGCATCAAGACTATAATAGCAGGCATACATTTTTTGTGGATTATGTAATATTACGTATGACTTGTGGAAAATTTACTTACCCTTTGTTACTTGGACATCCATGGTTATTACAGGCTCGAGCAAAACATTATCTTCAAATTGGTGACTATAATAATGAGGTTAAGATAAAAGTCCATATACATTCTAGAGTTAGGGAGGATAACACTAGTGACACTAGCTCTTCTAAGGAAGAATTGGCTTCTAGTGATGAAGAGAGTGGGGATGATATGGAAATTAATCAAGTAAGTGTAGAAAAGAATGGATATGAGCAATTAAGAATTCCTCCTTTTAAGGATGATAATTCTAGTGTTGCTCTTGAAGAATGAGTGGGATGTGTAAATTCTTTCATGGTGAGTGTGGAAGAAGTTGCAGAAGAAGAAGAGCAACAGGAGCAATATCCGGAGTATTTATCTAAGCATGAGAGGGGAGAGTACACATCGAGGGAGGTGCCAACCAATAATGAAGCTGATGCGAATTCTATATTGACCTCTTCTGGTATTGTAGAGTTGAATTTGGGAATACGAGAAGAACCGAAGATGGTGAAACTTGGAGCTCAAAATTCAAATGAAGAGCATCAAAGGTATTTGGATTTATTTATGGAGTATAAGCACATCTTTGCGTGGACCTATAGGGATTTAAGGGGTATATCACTAGCATTATGTATGCATAAGACTAAAGTGATTATGGAACTAGAACCACCATCTACTATTAAACAATTACAAGCCTTCTTAGGACATGTAGGGTACCATCGTAGATTTATAAGGCACTATGCTGATAAAGCGTTACCATTAACAACATTGTTAAAGAAAGAGCATGCTTATGTATGGACCATATATTGCCAATGTGCATTTGAACTGTTAAAGGAAGCGTTGATTACCGCGCCTATACTTAAATTTCCTAAATGGGAGGATGAGTTTCATGTCCACATAGACTCTTGGCCATATGCTATTGGTGCCATATGATCTCAAATGCAAGAGGATGCGTGGGATCACCCTATCTATTATGCTAGTCGTCAGTTATCTAATGCAGAGAAAAAATATTCCACCAATGAGAGAGAGGGATTGGGTAAGATCTATGCCATCCAAAAATTTCGTCATTATCTATTGGGAAAACCCTTTGTATTTTTCGTCGATCACACGGCCTTAAAGTACTTGATTAATAAACCAAGAAACGTGTGCCCGGCGATGCCGGGCATTAGTCTTGGATGTGTGGAATGGATAGATGTAAAGAGTTGTAAATGTAGCCATATCCATAAAAGTAATGGAGTGTCAACGTGAAGGGTTTGGAGAGGTCAGGCATTAACCATGGATGCATGGAATGGGTAGGAATACTATATTGCATATAATGGAATAGAATGGGTAGATGGAGTGCATGGATGACGTTGGATTACATAGAGTTGGAATTACTTGGTGTTTATCATGTTCTTGATAGCATGTACACAGTTGCAATTGGAGTGTAAGAGAAAACTATTAGCATTTTAGACACATATTGTAGTGGGCATGTGGTGCAAAAAATATGCGTTGGGTATGTTTATCTGTGTGGATAATAGCATACCGAGCTATGGATGGAGTTGTGGGACTCAAATTATATGTACTTGGACCTTTGAGTCATTAAAACAATGCACCCAGGTCGATACGTTACCAAATGAAATCGTGAAATTATCATTATGACAAAGGGAAAATGGCTAGGGAAAATAAATAGTTAACCAAAGCAACGTATTGGTGAACTTGTAAGAGTTAAGCATAGCCATTGCATACATGCAATAAATCAACATACTTTTTGGGGTTAACACTTGTGAAATATAAACATAACAATTAGGGTGGAAATATGGTCTCAAACTGCAATACTCGTCGAAAAATACATAAAGTACATATGGTATACCTAATTTAAATTGAATGTTTGCTATGATCTGGGCAATGGTTGGGCGAGAAAAAGGAGAATGTTTTCTTTTTTAAAGACAAATGGTCTTCGAAAGGAAGTTTGTCCCTGGCACATTTGCAATATCTTCTTGTGTTGTAACAAAACTTAAATAAATACAAATAGATAAAATGAAGTAGAAATACAAAAAAAATTGCAATTGACATGAATGCAAATGCAATTAACACACAAATGCATCAAAATTGGCATTAGCGCTTTGTGCTTGCTAGATAAAACAAACTCTCTTTTTGAAAAGGATGGAAGAAAAACAATCGAGCCAACTGCAAGCCTTCAATAGGTTCTCAAAAGCTCAAACCAGTTGTTATAGCATAAATTAAGTTTTTGGCATATCGGTTTCATCACATTTCAACTTTAAGGTCAGAATGCCTTTAACAGGTCCGAATGCCTAGAATGCCTTTAACAGGTCCTCAGCCTCAATACAATTTCATCAGATTCCACTTTGAGGTCAAAATCCTTAGGTATCACACATCAAAATCCTCTGCCACACATCTAAAATGTCAAAATCCTCTTTGATACTTGTAGATCGACATAGCAGTTAGGTGGAACAGTTATAGGGGAAGGAAAATGTCTTCATCTAAACAATCCATTAGATACTTTGCCATTTGTGCATGTGATACAATCCACAATATACTTTGGCATTTAGGTTACGTATGCAGAATGTTTCTCATTTGAGTCTTGCGCTGACCGCAAAGCAATGAGATCCTGAAATGACATTTGAAAACTTGAAGTTCAATGTAGAATTCAAAATAAGAGGAAAAACAATATCAAATTAACGTGCCCCACATCACATCTTAGATACTGTAGATATCATTTTTCCTTATTTATTCATCCTACAAATAGAAAATCCAGCATTCCTTACATGAAGCTTCTAGACATGCACAATGTAGAAAATGGATTAATTCAAGCTTCTAGGCATAGCAACCAAAAGCTTAACTAATCCTTTTAAAATCATATCTTCATGAAGATGGAAAGGAGTTATCATCTGAATTTCACAACTGTCACTGTTGTTGCTGTTGCGCCCTTACCTCTTCCTTAATAAAGGCATTTCACAACTGTCACTATTGCTGCATCCTTACCTCTTCCTTGCTAAAGGCGTCAAAAATATACCTGGACCCATAATGAAGCAGTATTACCATGAACCCATTAAAATCATACCTTCATGAACTGTTGCTGCTCCTGCGTCCTTACTTCTTCCTTGGTAAATGCATAAAAAATATACTTGGGCCCAGAAAGAAGTAGTATTACCATGAACTCAGTTTTCCTAAACTCAAATTGCTCACTTTTATAACTCAAAATGAACAGTACAATATCCAGAATTGACTGACTAATACACATAATAAGGAAGTGCCAACAATTCCATCTTGTATACCTTGAGCCGATGTACATTTTGTACATTTCTTTACTGAGGGATAATAGAGCAACTTCACATAAAAGACTAATCTGGGGAGCTCCTTATCCAAAAACCATCAATGCTCATGAATATGAGTCTAATCTAGGGAGCTCCTTATTTAAAAACCATCAACGTACATGACTATGAGTTCTTGTAGTATAAAAAAAAAGATGATAAAAACTCTTAAATGCAACTTATCGTAGATGCAACAACAAATACGACAATGCAATTAGATGCAATATGGCAGTCAATTCAAGGAAAAATATTGGCAAAGATAAAAAGGATTATGAGACTCAAATAATGGTGGCATGATTTCGTAGAACAGGTCGACACTAAAGAAATATAGGTTAAAAGTTCCAATGTAGCAAGATACAGTCATCATAACTTCCTGTCCATGCTCTTGAAAATTTGGAAATAAATCGCATGTGGCTAAAGCAGATTCTTACATATGAGAGCCCTTTGATGCCGAAAGTAAGATGAAAAGCTTGCAAGTAAAGAAAAGAAGCTTTGTATATAACTGAAGCACTTTAAACATATGAGAAATTTAACACCGAATAATTCCTCTATGGAAAATTTGAAAAGTACCTTATGGTTTGATACCATGGCAAGAATTTAGAATGAGTGAAAGGCCTAAAAATTATAGGAACCATATGATCCATGCAAACATATATTTATTGACAGCTTGGATATAAGTTCAAGAGCTCTCTGCATACAGGGCTGATGCTGTTGTTGCTCTTTTTGCGCAGAATTTGATAAAAACAGATCAGACCTTATGGCAAGCTCAGACGTATTTGCAGATATATGCAATAGATGTTAGAGCCAAGTTTGGTCGCATAATGATGGAAGAGCTTATCATTGTTCGAAAGCGGTGCATTAAGGCCTTTAGGCACTTAAACTGTGAAAAGAATCCAAAAGACTCTATATTGGATTCACAAAGATGCTCTATTGTCTGAACTTCAAAAAGTTATCTATAGCGAAGATGGAGTAATGGGAAAGTGAAAGGATTACCTCAAAACTTTGAGCTATGACAAAACGTACAATAGAAAGAAATTCTACAGTTGCATGAAGCCCATCAGCTTTGCCAATTAAGGATATAGGAGATCAGAATTTTCATCAACCTAAAGCATGGAGCTGAAGAGTGTCCACCAAAAGAAAGAAAATACCCCCTGTAATATAAGCACTTTTTCTCTGCAAACTAGAACTTTAAAGTATTAATAATACCAGAATATCTCTGACATGTGCCAAAGAAGCCAGCATGTTGCTATTGATCCAGACAAAAAAAATATTCCCGCAGCAAAATAAATGCCAGAATAAGCATGGACACTATGCTAAATAAAAGAAATGGACAAAAGAGGAAGGATTTAAATGCTCAAATTCGTTTTTCTTCCAAAAGCTCTAAGAGCTCTCAATTCCTTCAATATTATCCCTCCCAGGATTATCCTGATATGATGCTGAATTTTTCTAAGCTATATCTTGCATTCCCCAAACATGCAGTCTTAATCTTAACGTATTCTTTCTCTCTTTATAAAGTACCTGCCAGTAAACTCTCTGTCATGATATTTTTCCAAAAGTACTATATTTAATTGTTATTTTTTAATTCAAAAGACGCAGTCGAAGGCTGGATATGGACCGAAACTGACTGCGTGCCTAAAAACCCATGAATTTGGTGAGATGCTCACGAATTTGCTAAGAGATCCACGGATATATTCGGAAACCCACATATCTTGCAAGAAAGAACCTACAAATTTATCCAAGAAATCCACCAATTGGGCTTACCAATCAAGCCAGCAAAATTTAACCCCAAAACAGTTACTTATGCAGTAGGATGGAGCAAGATCATACCGGAAGAGCACTGTATATCCTCTCCATGAGAATTGGGAGTGCTGCTTACAACAGAAATTAGTGCCCACAATCTTAGACAATCTTAGGCAATCAATTTATGGGTTTAGGGGTCTGCACAGGTAAATGCTTCAGCCGACTCCTCTTGCTTCAAATGAATGATCAAATACCTGCAAAATGCAAGAGTTAAGCAAATGGGGACTGCAAAACCATATGAATGGGGTCATACCTGCTTCAGCGACCTCTCCTCACTGGAAAATCCGCTCCTCCTTCGAAAATATGTGAAAGCCTGCTGTCAAATGCAGTTAATCACACTTAGTTGCATTTCCATTTAGGCACAACAGACCCAAAAGTTTAAGACAAAGAAAAAGAGTACCCTTAGAACCTCCAGCAATGCAAATCGATTGCAAATATAAGCATTTTTCAGGGCAGAAGGATTTTGCATGCTGTAAAAATAGTAGAAGGTAACGTAAGGTTGGAATTTCTGAGCAAAAAATGTTATTAATAGTAGCAAGATCTGGCCAAGTTGAGCGCCCAATGGTGTGTTCTACCTGGTGTTTTGCAGATGCCCTTTCAAAAATCCTGTCCTTCCGAAAACACTCGGTAAGCAAGAGAGGAACACTGAAGATTTTCCTGAAACAAAACTATAATCATCAATTTCAGAAAGAGCCGAATGCAGTCTTGTATTCACCTTTCCAACATCGGATTAGTTGAGGCGCTGGATTCTGAGGCCAAAACTGAGGCACCAAAATGCAAAGAGCATCCCATCGAAAATCTTGACAAAAATGGTAGAACAAAAATTTCGTAGAAAAGCATGATCCCATCAAAAATCAGACTTTTTTTCTCATTCAATGCTGGCGTGCAAGTTCAAATTTTCTGCATTCAATTCCGACAACTAAAATCTAAGAAGGACCGCAAGGGGTAACGCAAAGTGGAAGGGAACGCCGCATGCGGCGTAAGATGCGGCGTTCCCTTTGGCACGGAACCCAACAACATCTTAAAATAAAAAAGAAGATGTAAACTTGATAGAATTACTAGATGGCTTCTTGTGTTACAGGAGTTCCAATTTAAAATTGTAGTAAAGCGAGGACGCTCCCATGCACCTGCAGATCACTTGTCTAGACTAATAGGGAGTTCTAAGGATAAGGGTGTTATGGATGATTACCATATGCTGACTTGTTTGCTGTCAATGTTTGGCCAGAATGACATAATAGAATTCCTCTCTACTAATCAACTACCTGAAGAAATGAACCCTATAGAAAGGAAGCGATTTGTCCTAAAATGCAAACCCTTTACCATGTTGGCTGGCACCTTGTATAGAATTGGAAGGGATAGTATTTTGTGTCGATGTATATTCCCTCAAGAAGTTCACAAAATTATAGCTGTTTGTCATGATTGCCATTTTGCTAGTGATATAACCTCTAGAAAGATTCTCAGTGCGGGATATTGGTGGCCAATTATGCATCATGATGTGAAGGAATATATGAAATGTTGCGATCCTTGTCAGAGGGTGGGTAGACCAACTAGAAGGGATGCTATGCCCTTGAATTCCATAGTGCCAATCTTTCCATTTGAAAAATGGGGAATAGACTTTGTAGGGCCCATAAGTCCTCGTGCATGGCAAACACGTATGAATATATTCTAGTATGCACAGACTACGTCACTAAATGGGTTGAAGCAAGGCCTCCAGAAATGATAATGCTGCTACTGTGGCAACTTTTTTATATGAAAAATTATTATTAGGTTTGGATGTCCATTGGAATTAGTCAATGATAGAGGATCAAATTTCATAAATGAAACTATTACCGCATTAACTGAACATTATCGAATTTCCCATAGAAAAAGTATACCTTATCATCCTCAGGCAAACGCCCAAGTGGAAAGAACTAATAAGACCTTGTGTAACATTATGACCAAAATCTGCAATGCTAATCATACTGATCGGGATAAAAGACTGCTAGATGCTTTGTGGGCCTATAGGATAGCCTATAAAGTCACAACCAAATTTACACATTTATGCTAGTCTAAGGACAAGAGGCCATTTTGCCAATTGAGTTGGAGATTCCTTCTTTGAGAGTGGCAGTACAAGAAAAGTTAAATGAGAATGGCAGTCTGAAAGCAAGATTGGATGAGCTAGAGAGGTTGGATGAGGTACGTCTCCATGCTTTTATGGCAAGGGAGTCAATACAAGGGCGACGAAAAGAATGGTATGATGATTACAATAAGAAAAAGGTAATTAAAGAGAATGATTTAGTTCTTTTATACGATAGTAAACACTGGAAAAGGCCGGGTAAACTAAGAATGAGATGGGTTGGGCCTTATGAAGTTAAAAACGTTTACTCTAATGGCTCTGTATTGTTACAAGACTTGGAAGGAAATGAGTTGCCTATGAGAGTAAATGGCGCACGACTAAAAGTATACTATGCGCCGCGTACCTTTAAGAAGCTTCCAGACGCTATGTGAGATTCATCGGGGACGATGAATACATTAAGGGGGGTATAATACTAATCTCGTAATTGTGAAAAATAAAAAATAAAAAATAAAAAAATAAAAAATAAAAATAAAAATTACGACACACTAATAGGATTGAAGTACAAGTCAAGTTATGAAGATATAAGGTGAGCACTTTGCTTTTGATTTCAATTGAAGAAAATATAATAGCAATATGTTGGGAAAATTTAAAATCTACATAATAAAGAAGATGCCATCATTCATTAGTAAGGTTATGATGGAATGAAATTTCTTGGGATTAAATTATATTAACAATGTGAGAGGAGGCAAGGTGATTAATATGAGGGGATGAGTATTAGTGATTTTAAATTTGGCCAATGTCATGGAAAGGAGGGAAATGCTTCAGTTACTACCATAAGCTTGGAAAAGTATACTAATAAGGGTCATGAATAAATAAGAAGTGGGGAAAAAAATAAGAGGAAAAAAAATAATAATAAGAGAGAGAATTTGGAAGAAGAACAAAGATAGAGAAGAAAAGAGAAGAGAAGATAAAATAAAATAATGATAAGTAAAACTTTTTATTCCATTATTTCAAGATCGGGGTGTTGGCAGAGTGGTTAGGCATTGGATGGAGCCCTCTCCATTCCTTGCTCATATCCCACTTGCACAACATCAGGTTTTTGGGTCGGTACGTAGTGGAAGCATGATGGTTAGACCTATAGGGTTCAAAGCTCATCTGCATTCCATTGGTACCCAGAGTGAAACCTCGCTTGAGGAACATTGTGGTTAAGCTTTAAGGGCATATATCCCACATGGATCTTCTAGGTGGACCACTCCTTTTGGAATACAAGGAATGAATGACTTTAAAGAAAGTAATGTGGCCATGGGTATCTAAATAGTGTTGGGTAAATAGTGTGGACTAAGGATCCATGGATGGTGATAGAGTATTTCTCATTGTGGAAGTGAACAAAGGCTAACCAAAGAAAGTCCGCGCACATTAGCCATTTTGCTAAGACTCATTATTGAAGATGTAATTTAAAGAAAATAAATTTTATTTAATTGTGACCTTGCAAAATGAATCGAGGCATCTTAAGGGTAGAGTAGATATTTGTTCTTGTAAGGTCTATTATGTGAAGAGTACTTTAGTAGGTTGTGGATTAATGGGATTTTTCTTGATAGGTTACTCATGAGCGGTGTGCAATGAGGATCTGGTAGCTGAGAAGACTCCTTCATAGTGGTTGTATTACGATGAAGGAGAGGAGTTCTATTCGCCGGGACGTCGAATTCATTGAAGGGGGAATAATGTGAAGTGGAAAACGATGCCAAAAAGCGGCGTTAACGAGGCTCTAGGATAATCTTATGCATCATGACTAAGTTTCACCATCTTCTTCAGTTTCTTCGTATTCAAATTCAAATTTGCCAATCCTAGAAGAGGTTAGTATAGAATCTCAGACGCCTCACTATTGGTTGGCACCTCCCTCAATTTGTACTCTCCCTCTCATGCTTAGAGAAATACTCCTGTGACATTGCCTCTTGCTCTTCTTCTTCTCCAAACTTCTTCCACACCACCACAAGAATTCACATCCCATCCATTCTTCAAGAGCATTCAGAATTAATCATCCCAGCGAGTGAACTCTGGAATTGATCATATCCATCCCTTTCACACCTCTTTTCACACTTTAAAGCGATTTAATGAACACATGCCTCCGGCCTGCCACTTTGCTCATGGCCTGACCAGTGCGACCGGGCGGTGCTGAAGACTTGATAAATTGGCTCAAGAAGACCTCCACAACCTCAAGATTCCTCAGCAGCAATCGCACCATTTCTTTGAAAGGCTCACAGCAGCACGCCTGTGCAGCATCCTCCCACACACAGTTCACTGCAGTGCTTCACCCTGTCCGGGAACATTCTGGCCATACCCACCATCTAAAATATTATTATTTTATGGTTCACATATCGGTATAGAATTTATTGGGATCGGAATTGCCTTTTATTACAAGAGTCATTCTTTATATCCACAACCCTTAGTTTTCTGTTCTCAATTACACGAGTGACAACTATTCACTATTTTTCAAGGTGTCTAACAAAACCCGCTCAAGCAAACTAACAATTTCTTCCTTCACATTTTTAGTGTAGTTCGGATTCGCTCTATATGGATGCAAATTAACAATTTATTCCTTCACTTTTTTTAGAGTAGTTCTAATCGTTGATGTTGTCTGCGAAATTTTATTGAACCTCAGAGAAGAGTGAATGGTTGTCACTCATTGTTGTAGTTCAAGAGAGATAAGGAGAGGTAAGAGTGTGTGTGGATTATAGGAGACCTAATGTTGTAACTAGAAAAGATGATTTCCAAATTTTCATCGATTCTATACTAGATCTCAGAGGCAAGCCATGAATATTATCTTTAGATGGGTACCGGTATAACCAGTGTCTACTTTCCGTATGATTGGGTTAAAACCACCTTTGTCAACGAAAATCATGGTGTATAGGTCAGATGCCTTCTTTGGCTACGAACGCCTTAAGAATCCTTCAAAGGGTGGTTACGAAAGTGCCTTTTAAGGAATACTCTCTAAGAGAGTTTATGGAGGTCTTCCTTGATGATTTCGTGTCTTTAGCATTACCTAATTCAGCCATAGATAGATTAAGATTATACCAAAAAAATGTGAGTGAATATGGTATTTTACCTCAAACTTTTAAAGTGTGTTTTTGGAGTCACAAATATGTATTTTGGAATTGTTAAAGGAAGATTATCATTCATATACATAAATCAAATGGGAGGAAGGAGTTTCATGTCCAGCATAGGAATTTCTAAGATATGCTATTGGTGCCATATTATCTCAAATGCAAGAGGATGGGGACGTACGCCATCTATTATGCTAGTCGCCGGGCTATCTAAATGTAGAGAAAAATACTCCACCAATGAGAGAGAGGGATTGGGTAAGGATCTATGCAATCCAAAAATTTCATGCACATCTATTAAAACCTTGTATTTTCACGATCATTATCATGACCTTACTAATGAATTATACTTAAGCATCTTCTATATTATGTAGATTTCTTTTACTTCCCCAACATATTGCTATTATATTTCTTCAATTGAATTCAAAAGCAAAGTGCTCACTTTGTATCTTCATAATTTGACTCAGACTTGTACTTCAATCCTATTAGTGTCGAATTTTTATTTTCTTATTTTCTATTTTTTATTTTTTATTTTCTACAATTAAGAGATTAGTATTAGACCCCTTTAACGTATTCATCATCCCCTATGAATCTCACATAAAGGCCCGGAAGCTTCAAAGGTACGCAGTTTGCTAGTATACTTAGTCTTGGCGCCCATTTACTCTCATAGGCAACTCATTTCCTTCCAAGTCTTCAGAATAACACAGTCAAGTAGAGTGGAACTTGTCTATAAGGCCCATCCATCTCATTCTTTAGTTTACCCTACTTTTCCAAGGTTTATTATCGGACAAGAACTAAATCATTCTCTTTAAATTACCTTTTCCTTAATATTGTAATCATCATACCATTCTTTTGCCGCCTTGGGGAAGGCACGCCTTGCCATAAAAGCATGGAGACCTCAGCCTCATCCAACCTCTCTAGTCGTTCAATCTTGCTTTTAACGCCATTCTCATCTAACTTTCTTGCACCGCCACTCTCAAAGAAGGAATCTTCCAACTTCAATTGGCAAAATGGCCTCTTGTCCATAGACTAGCATAAAAGGTGTAAATTTGGTTGTGACTTTATATAGGCTATCCTATAGGCCTCCACAAAGCATCTAGCGCCTTTTATCCTAATCAAGACAATTAGTATTGCAGATTTTGGTCATAATGTTACACAAGACTTTATTAGTTCTTTCCATTTGGCCATTTACCCTCGAGGATGATAAGGTGTACTTTTTCTATGGGAAATCTATTAACGCTCACACGCAAAGAATAGTTTTACATTTACTTAAATGATCCTCTATCACCGACTAACTCCAATGGACATCCAAACCCAATAATAATGTTTTCATATAAAAAGTTGGCCACAAGAAGCAAAAGATTATCATTTCCGAGGCCTTTGCTTCAACCCATTTAGTGACGTAGTCCGTGCATACTAGAATATATTCATTACGTACTAAGAGTGTGAGGACTTAAGGGCCCTACAGTCTATTCCCATTTCAAATGGAAAGATTGGTACTAAGGGTTCGGTGGGCACAGCATCCTCCTAGTTGGCCTTACCCACCTCCGACAAGGATCGCAACATTTCACATATTCCTTCACATCATGATGCACAGCTACCAATATCCTGCGACCGAGAATCTTTCTGTAGGTTATATCACTAGCAAAACACACCCCAAGTAGGAGAATGACAAATGCCATAATTTTGTGAACTTCCCGAGGGAATATACATCGACGCAGTGTAACACGAATTCCTTCCACCTCTATACAAGGTGCCACCAACATGGTAAAGGGTTTGCATTTTAGGACCAATCGCCTTTCTATAGGGTTCATGTCTTCGTAGTTGATTAGTAGAGAGGAATTTATTATGTCTTTATATCATTCTAGCCAACAGTGACAAGTGAAACAAGTTATTAAATCTCGATGGTCCTTTCCCATGCTCTACCTCCATTAGCTCGCCCGTCTCTATATACTATAGTCACAGTGTATTTGCCCCCACTTTGAATTCCTATCTATGCCATTGCCTAAAAGATCCCTTCTCGCTTTGTCCTACTTTTTTGTCCCAGAAGCGTCCCTGCTTCCCACTTCGTATAGTTGTATGGACGTTAACCACTCGTGATTACAGTGTGAGTACTTTGATCTCCCAATCAATTATTCGCCTCCCACATGTAAATTTTCATATTGAAGTAGCTTGCAAGCAGTGGCCTCTGAACTGCATTCTGCTACCGACCATTTGCTTGTCCCGTATGCATCAGGGACCAGGGATATTTGTATTCTGCTGATTCTTCCAATTGTTCTATACCTGAAGGGTCTGTGTCCTGCTCCTCGTGCCAAACGTAATCTCATCTTGATTTTCGTGAGATTCAACTGGCCAACTGCTTTCTTCGCTGTGTAAGGCCCCGGAGCCTTAACAACCTATGCATACCTTTTGTTCGGTAGCCATCATGCTTAAATCATCAAGATAGGTTAATAGGAAAATTTCTGTGGGGGCATCCGCACTTCCTTTTTGTTGTTCCTACAAACCCTCGTAACACATCTATGTTATACCGGTCAATGTGATGAGGGCACTTTGTTTAACCCATGTGTCACAATCTATCGCTTTGCTCTTCTGTTCCATTTCAGACACACTTTGGTATAAGCAAGGATCCTACCATGCCTTCCTCCGGGCCCATATCTATTAATCAGAATAACCTTTCCCTGGGACAAAGGTCAAATGCCTTTCTAAAGTCCACAAAACAAAGATATCACTTTGTTTCCTCAAGAATCGCTTTCATTAGTATCCGTGAGGGTTGGGTCAGTGATCTATGGTCGAAAGTGTTCCGTCTAAAGCCGCCCTGTCCTTGTGCCTCAAAGTTACCTGCTTTTGTAATAATTTTCAATTTGATAACCAAAACCTTCCCGAACTACTTTATAAGATAGAGCTCACCATTATCGCTCTAGTTTTCCTGGGCTTTTCTCGCCTCCCCTTTGTGCAAAATACCTTGTTGTATGCCCATCTATCCGAAGTCCCGTGGTGGACTATGCCATTGAAGATGTTGGTGATCTGCTTTCCACCATCAGATTCAGTTTCAAAAGAGTTTCTACAACAAAAACCGTAAAGGTCCGGGCTTGTTATTGGCTATCCGGCGAGGCGAACATTACTTCTGTGCTAAAACACCTGGGCTTTGTCTATTCCCGTATAAGGTGTAATGGCATTGGTGATGCCCCTGGCTCATAATTTCTCAAGGTACTTCCCACCGGGTTCCTACGACCCTATAGGTGGCCCATTCAATGGCTTTCTCTGCTCCTCGCCCCTTTACTTTAAGTGATTTCTAGAATTTCCCGGTCTAAAGAGATCACCGGGTAATGCTCTAAAGACTCAGCAATCCATTTTGTGGATTATTGTCCTAAGCCTAGCAAATTTCAAGTCCTGTGATACTTAAATTTGACATATCATAAATTTAGTGAATGGTACCTGTCTGCCCAAGCAAATCGTGAGAGATTTTATAAGTTTCACAAAGACCGACAATAGCTTTATTACATAAATCCACAATTTATCATTGATGACCAATTGATATTATTCTTTATAACCATTAGAGCGATTTGGATCTCAAATTGGTCAAGTAACTTGACGCAAAGAATTCCAATGGCCATATTAGTTGGCAAGTAGAGGAAGGAGTGCTTTATTTGGAATCAGCATGGCGGATTTTCATAATGGCCCTCATTTTTCTGGAATCCTACCGCACTGCACGCTCTACTTTGTTCCGCTTTCATCAGTATTACGCCCACATGCAAAGAACCATCAAATTTTACGCTTAGACTTTTCTACTGCTCACGCCTGCGTTCTATGTGTGCATCCTCTTTCATTGTACCTTCATTTGAAATCCATGTCTCCAGTGTCTCGCATGTTTGCCTTCATTTATAGAACTTTCTGGTCAAAAAAGTGGGGAGATTATGAGCACCTTTCAATTAAAAAGAAAAAGGGAGGAGTGGGAGAGATTAGTATCTCCAATGGGGAAAAGCCGCCATCAACTTGAAGTGCAACCAATATCTAGCATAATAATGTGGGGTTTCCTTTTCGGTGTTTTGTACAATATTTACTAAGGTTTTTCTACATTTTGTCGTCGATTCAACTAGTGTACCTAAATAAAAGATTTCTAGAGTGCTCCATTTTGGCCGCGATTTTTGAGTTTTATGGGTAATTCAGTCCTTGATTAAATTTATTATATGTCACAGTCGAACACAATGCTTTTTTATATCCGAGTTATGAACCCTAAAACGCGACTTCATTCATTGTGAAGAAACCAGGCATGGACATACCCAAGAGGATGTGGAGATGCGGCCATGGTTCCTGTATGATACAAGCTTGGGAGAGGGCTTATGCGTAAGACCTTTCCTGGGAATCCATTGTGGAAGATGAACGCCCGGGTCCGCCGGCGAGGGCGCACTGCCATCGCTAAAGCAGTAGGACCTCATGTTCAACGTGATTATTCGTTATCTCTATGTCATCGTAGATTTTTCGGCGTAAGTGTTTCATTGTTTGTCGCCTAATCCGAACGCTTTCATTTCATGATGTATGCGCTTGATTTCTCCCATTTTATTCCTCGCCTTCCGGGTTTCAATTCTTCTAGTTTCGTAATTGTTTTGCATATATCGTGATACACTTAAAACCGTTGATGATTTTAGTGGCGCTGCTATCATAATCGATATAAATCTATTCGCGATAATTTAAGATTCAAATTTTTTGAATACATAAATTTTATCCATTGAAGAAGCAAAATTCTCCAAAATACAAAAATATAGCAATTTTGGCGATAAATAGCCACTTAAGCAGACCTCGTAAATATTTTAGTAGATGCATTTCAGCCTAAAAGTTTTTATAGCTGAAAGTTTATTAAACAAGAACGGAATCATGTATGTAGTCACGATTTGATGTATTAATCGAAAAGCAGGTGTTAAAAGTGAAGTTTGAGATGGGCTAAGATAAGGTAAACGCAATGAGCGGTGTTACGCGTAAATTTACATTTGCAAGCTCTTGTGTGAAAAGACCGGAGTAATTCTATACCGTAGAGCATTACGTAGATCAACAATTTGACTATATAAGATCGACAAGAGTGGAACCCTACCTCATAAATTATTAACTCTTATTGAATATGGCGTAATCACCTCAAAGATTTAATAATCGGAGCATGTACTCCACCTCTCGTGATCTGGCAGTAGGTCGCATTAGTAAGTCTTGCAAGAATGGGTTTTCTCACAAAGATTGCCAATTATTAACTCTTATTGAAAGAAGTAAAGATTGGAGGAGGTTACGTCAGCTGTCCACGCCGCAGAGGTTAGCCCACCGCGGGGAAGCTACCAATCGAGTGTCATATTTGGCGGCCTCACACTTGTCTCTTCCTCCTTCCTTCCTCACTTGGCAAGGTCATATATCATCACTTATTCTCGTACAACATTTGACATTGAATTAACATGGATTCTCTACTGCATAAATAGTGCTGTTGAAAATTCTGCTGGCCGCCAAGACAGCCTGTTCCGGTGGTGTTTTATTACATCCGGTTTTTTCTCGATAGGAAGGTGCTTGATCCAAATATATTCTTTTCATTTCAATTAGCTTTATCATTTGATCTGTGGTTCCCAGAAAGCAATAGAAGCAAGGGTGGCTGGTGTTCGCTAGCATGCCCAAAATGTAAACGAGACACGTAAGCATGAATGTTGTACATTCATGAGTCTTGCCAACTGGGTTTTGATGAGGTTCTTTCTTGACCTTTCCTGGAAGTTAGTCTTGTCATGTAATCCTACTATAAATGCCTTTGTCTTGAGCTATACTTGTAATACTCAAGATGCTTGGGAGCCATAAATAAATGCTTACAACAACAAAATGGTTAATAAAATATAACATTTCGCTTCTCAAGAAAAAGAAAGAAAGAAAAAAAAAAAAACTGCAGTCTCTGTAAAACTTTATTTTTTACCTTTGAAAATTCTATTTGCATTTGTTTATTCATCCCGAGTTTTATTCAGTTCGTATGTATGATCCTATGATGACTTTTAACATTTTCCTCTTTTTCTCCCTTTGTTAGCCCGAAGGGCCCAAAAAATTTTTTCTGTTATAACAACCAACATATCAACATTAATTAACACAAACTATTACATTTAACAATTTTTAATTAAAACCCTGAATCCACACCCGGGTGATCGAGGGCAAATGAGAGCAATTTAAAACTGCGTTATACATGTACAAAATCAACATCACTATATATAGTATTTGCCTCAAATCTATAGTATTTTGCAAATTGTGTTATACAAGATACCAAAATTCCGTATTGCATACCCCATAAACGAGATCTCACTACTATTTGAACCCGAGAATAAAGGGCATTTATGTTCATCCAATACCGATGCCCGAGTCACCCCCAGAATACACCCAAACCAAAGGGGGCTCTGTGGGTTTGTAATTTTAAATTGTCTAATATTATAAAAAAGATAAAGGCCCCGTGGAGTGAGTAAGCATCACTTCCATCGACGGATAAGGGAGCCACGGTTTTGATCCGGCCCCCTGGCCCCGACCTCTCAAAGCTCCCAAGTTTGCGGACAAAATTTTGGTTTACCACTGACTCTGAACTCGGACATTGCTCCTCAAACCCCCACCCTTACCACTAGACCAACTTTACCTTTTCTTGAAAGAATAGGAAGTCCATGTCAAAGGAAATGGAATTCCTTTGGTCAATTGAAAAGCCTTGTGAAACTTTTTGGTTTAAGAGGATTCGAACCTGGCTATGCACCCCAACCCTAAATCTCAACCATCAGGGCCAAGCATTAGTTTCTTTTGAAAAATATGTGGTGATTTCAACATTGTTAAAGGTGGGACATAGCAAGATTTAAAATGATGCATGTCTCTAGAACCTTCTAGAATGTTCTAGAAGAAAGCTAGAGAGAGGAGAGAGAAGAGAGAGGAGGGGGAAGAGAGAGAGGAAAATAGAAAAGAGAGAGAAAGAAAAGAAGAGAGATGAGTGAGAGAGGAGAGAGAGAGATAGAGATAGAGAGAGGGGAGAGAAAGACAAGGGGGGAGGAGATGGGGGAGGGAGAGAGAGAGAGAGAGAGAGAGAGAGAGAGAGAGAGAGAGAGAGAGAGAGAGAGAGAGAGAGAGAGAGAGAGAGAGAGAGAGAGAGAGAGAGAGAGAGAGAGAGAGAGAGAGAGAGAGAGAGAGAGAGAGAGAGAGAGAGAGAGAGAGAGAGAGAGAGCTGGGGAAAAGAGAGAGAGGAGAGAGAGAGAGGAGAGCTGAAAGAGAGAGAGGGGAAAAGAAGGTAGAGAGAGAAGAGAGAAAGGGGGAGAGAGGAGAGAGAGAGGAGAGAAGAGAGAGGGGAGGGGGAAGAGAGAGAGAGGAATAGAAAAAGAGAGAGAGACAGGAGGGGAGAAAGAGAGACGGGGGAGAAATAGAGAGAGGGAGAGAGACAGGTAGAGAGAAGGAAAAAAGAGGGGAGAGAGAGAGGAGAGAGAGGAGGGAGGGAAGAGAGATGTAAGAGAGGAGAGAAGAGAAATTTTAGAGAGAGAAGAGAGAGAGAGAGAGAGAGAGAGAGAGAGAGAGAGAGAGAGAGAGAGAGAGAGAGAGAGAGAGAGAGAGAGAGAGAGAGAGAGAGGTGGAAAGAAGAGAGAGAGAGAGGGGGAAGAAGAGAGAGGAGAGAAAGAGGAGAAAAGAGAGAGGAAGAGAGAGGAGGAGAAGGAGAGAGAGAGAGAGAGAGAGAGAGAGAGAGAGAGAGAGAGAGAGAGAGAGAGGATAGAGAGAGGGGGGGGAGAGAGAGAGAGAGAGAGAGAGAGAGAGAGAGAGAGAGAGAGAGAGAGAGGGAGAGAGAGAGAGAGAGAGAGAGAGAGAGAGAGAGAAAGAGAGAGAGAGAGAGAGAGAGAGGAGAGAGAGAGACAAAGGGAGAGAGGGGATAGAGAGAAGAGAGAGAAGAGAGAGAGAGAGAGAGAGAGAGAGAGGGAGAGGAAGAGAGAGAAAGAGAGAGGGAGAGAGAGAGAGAGCCGGGGAGAGAGAGGCCAAAGTACCAAGAGAAGACAGAGGAGAGAGGAGAGAGAGAGAAGAGAGAGAGAGAAAAAGAAGAGAGAGGGAGAGTAGTCCTAAAATGCTCTAAATAGGCATAGAAACTCTAAAATTGAAGACATTTGTACATAATCAAGGGTGAAACCTATGAAATTTCAGTTTCTAAGGTCCTTAAAAGGCGTTATGCTTATTGTGGATTCGGAACCCCAGCCATTGCCGACAAAACCACCATCCTTACCACTAAACCAATCGCTAATTAACTAAAAAAAAAAAAATTAAGTCCAAATACAGCTTAAAGGCAGGAGACCCAATCAATTTGAAAATGTATGATATCCCAAGCACGCATTCTTGCAAGAAAGAGCCTTTTAGTATATAAAGGAGCATGGATTTAGGGTTTGTACAAATATCCCATGCATTCATGCCGAAAAGAACCTCTTTTCCAAGATATAAAAGGCATAATGAGTTTGAAGATGAATATTCAAGTTTAACACCTGGGTAAGTTGAAGCTTCTAGAAACTGTGTGAAGTAAGCACCTCAATTTAAAAAAATAGAAACTTTTCCAAAATTTCAAATAATCTAGATATATCTCAACCTACAAATATTAAATTTTCTAAATTGTTTTAGAATTTTTGTAAAACAGTTAGAAAAACCCCTAGAATGTTTTGTAGTGTGAAAATAGTAAGTTTCGAAGATTTTACGTACGCTTAAAGCAGAATACGTCAAAGGTTTCCGAACAATGTAGATAGTCAATGAGCAACGAAATAGAAAATTCTACAAACGTAATCAAGGTAGAGTTAAAGAAACTTTTCATGTGGACTAACAAAAAGAAGCTATATAGAATATTTCTATAAATGGCTCAAAAATAGAAAAGTTTTAGATATACTTAGAATACGCAGCTACCTAGACGCTGCATTTAATAAACCCTTTAATTTAGGCAATTTCCGTAATAGAAACTTTAGTGATCAATTCATTTGTAATGGACAATAATAGAATGCTCTACACGTTCAAAAATAGAAAATTAATATATTACACCTCAATTTGCCGAGTCTAAAACAGAAAGTTTCTCAAAGTTTATAAGAACTCATAACAAATGTTCTAGAATGTTCCGGGTGCTCCTGGCAAGCACCTCTACTTAAAATAGAAAGTTTTCAGGGAACTTTACAAACAATACAAGGATATTTTATGATGTTCCATAGCTCAAATATTGTATAACTTTCTAATGTCCTCAAATGTCCTAGAATCTTCTAGGATGTCTAAAATAGAAAGTTTTAAACCTCAATGCTCAAAATAGAATGTTCTAAACCTGTTGTGATGCCTGCGGTAAGCAAAGAATCTAAGAATAGAGAAAGTACCAAGTCTACAAATAGAAAGTTTCTCCTCGAAAGTTCACGAGAACCCATAACAATGTCTCCTAGGAATGTTCCAAATACTCTGAAAAGGCACCCCGCCTAAAAATAGAAAAAGTTTTATAGAATCCTTAATAACATCCAAAAATAGAATATTCTAAAATGGAATGTTCTATAATGTTCCAGCTTGCTCACTAAATTTCTACCTAAAATGTAAAGCCTTGCGGAACTTGCAAACATTTCAAAATAAATTATTCTAGAATGTTGCATTGTACAAAAGAATCCTATCCTCATATTCAATCTGGTTCTAACTGGGTAGCTTATATTGTCTCGTGCGTAATAAATTGTTAATAGAGAAAAAGAAAATAGGAACAATGTCACAAGCAGACAAAGAGAGGAGACATTAGAGGAGAAGGAAGTTAGACGCTACCGAGATAGGGAAAGGTACTCAAAACAAAACAATCTGGCCGCTGTACGTAGACAATTGTGAGAGCGACAAGGCCGGATAGAGTCAGCCAAATATCGTAGAAATAGAAGAGCACAAATAAAGAGTAGAGAAGCAGAGGAGGAGCGTACGCCAGTCGGCTCATCAAGCGTATTAGGCGGCCATGACAGACTCATTACCCGCCAAAAAGGAAACGACGCAGCTGCGGTTACAGCCCGGGCGATCATGCGTAGCGGCTATGGGCAGCTCATCTGCCAGGAGAGACCTGGAGCGCAGAGCGTATCGCTAGGGTTGGCCCACCATGCAGAGAGGAGATGGTCGCAAGTAGGCTCCCCGTTAAGGGGAGACAGAGGAGGAACGATCGAGAGGTTAGTCAGAGAGGCTCAACGAAGACGTGCAAATCGAGATAATCCTTCAACTTACGTAATAGTTTCCTGGATTGATTATTCAACTAACGTTGAGCCTCATCACCGTGGAGAACCGGACCGAATGCGTATTGGTCATGCACTACATTTAAGCACATGATGATATCGGCGGTTGCTTACCGGCAAAAGTTATCCTCCTCGACGCCTATTTCCTGTATTGGCATCACTTATTAATTGGAGACTACCCAAAAAGTAACTCAAAATCATACATGAATTTACAATAATGCAATAGCATTTGTACTATCTTGAGCGTACATCCAACAATTCAATAGACTGTGCCCATATCGTTTAAAACCATGGCCAAGTCTACTAGATCCGGGCTCATCCCGATGATAATGCACGCCACGATATGCCCAACTATACATTCTAGACATGGAGTGCAAACTAAGAACGCAAAATGCATAATGCAGAATGCATGGACCTTAAAGGAGGCGCCTTGACTTGTAAATAAGGAGCAGAACCCATCGGCATGTGCCCTTCATATGATGTACGAGGTAGAAGAAGATGCACTATTATTGTTCATGTAAGTAAGATGAAGATGAGTGGCAGGACTAGAATGGCAAGATACAACTCATTTGTTAATGAGGTTATTGATATTTGTGAATCTTATGAGTCGCTTTTAATAGGGATATATGCATCCAGACCGTAAAGGCGGGCGCCGCCTTGAGCACATTACCACCCATATATAGACGCCTTACTTAACGCATTACACACCACCGTGACAAGTGGGATGGTAAAATGAATATGAGAATCAAGTAACCGCCTATCGAGCCAAGGCAAACGTGTCTATGCCGCAATACTATTTGTATAGACTAAGCACGCCAAGGAATACAAAAGACCTATAGCACCTCAAGTTTCGGAATTAATCCCAAGAGTCAGACGAATAATTCATAGTTGGATGCCATACGCAAGAATAGAGGCCAACACCTTGAATTTTACCTACCAATCAAAAACTCGAGCCGAGATGCGTGCAGGGCTTGATCGATTATGTGAACCTGGCGGTGCTGTGCTATTGATTGGCGTCCCGGGTCGATTAATATTCCTGCTATCGCTGCTTATTGGTGGTACGTATGGCGCAACAAAACCAGAACAGATTCCATGGTACTGCAAAGAAGGTTTGGGAAGCCACCTATTCATTACGTGCAATACAAATTGGGCTGTAAATCATGTATAACTTGAGGCAGGCTAATCACGCTGTGAGGATAGACCGACGGTATGGTAATGCAAAAATTGTTATCAAATGAATGGAAATCCTCTACATCTTCAGAGAGTAGATATTTTTGGAAAAGTTATATCTATTCATACACAATTGAATACCAAAAAGCGGGTTCACTGACCGCTGCTATTAATAATGGAACAAGATAAAATACTTAGATAGTTAAGGACATTGGTTGATAGGATTCTACGGGTACGAAATACTTTTATATACATCGATTGTTATTTCAAGTTGTTGACATGCAATGCAAGTAAAGTCCTGTTTTTCTATTTATATACTGCACTCATTGAAGACCCCGAATTGCAATGTGAAATTGTAAAA
Source organism: Isoetes taiwanensis (assembly GCA_021234155.1). Taxonomy (NCBI): domain Eukaryota; kingdom Viridiplantae; phylum Streptophyta; class Lycopodiopsida; order Isoetales; family Isoetaceae; genus Isoetes; species Isoetes taiwanensis. Next base: position 22,003,629 of record JAJEKV010000008.1, on the reverse strand, counting down.
ATGCATAGGATGGACCATAATTCCCACGGTGCATGAAACCGAAGGAAAACTCGGGACCAATGAGGTTCTAAAATGGTTTTCAAAAGCATTTGTTGAAAGCATCAATCAAAAGAGAATGACACCAGAATATAGAAGACGCCCCTGCATTCAATATATAAGGAAATAGAATGGATAGACAATAAACATGGTTGTTCCATACAATGCCTATCTTTAAGGGAAGTATGCTTAAGTATATAAATGTGGAGCAAGAGCCAAAGATTGCAAGCACAGCACATTTTTAAGTACATCCATAAAGGCCAATAACGAAGCATTGCATTAATACAGACCAGTATTATATGCAAGCCGTAAGCATATAATTGGACGAGATAAAGAGCTCTTGGATATAAGATACATCTCTCTCGTGACCGAAGCAATGGGAGGACATTTGTTACAAATGCGTATGACATATCCGGCAATCGTGGCTGTGTCGTTAATTTGGAACCTACACTATTTATTAATATTTCACCCACGCCATATTAAGGAACAGAATGTCTCCACCATTTGCCGAATAAGCAATATTATGAGTAAGGTCAAGAACGTGACGGCGCTTTGGAATGTGCTGCAAACAGCTACACGATGTCACCGCTGGTTTGAGCCAAATGTTGATGCTGTCTGACAAATATATATATCCGTAAACTTCATCACTATATACTTTTATAAAAAGCCATGAATTCGAAGATAAGGGAAGGTAAGTGCCAAATTAATTTCTCAAGAATGTATAAATGTCACCAAGATATGGAACTATTACCTTTATTGTCCGCCATACAGGCGTGTGATCACCCATTTATGATGAAATGTCAGCAATGCAATATATCAGCGAACAAAGAAGGAACTTGACTATTAGCGGCTATGAACAGAACGCCGATTTTACACTGTTTTCAAATGCCTCGCCTAAATTACACAAACGCCTCATTTAGATATATGGTCCTCGCATCCATTGAACCCAAGGGAAGTTCATGTTGACTGCGGTGAAGACATGCCTGGATATGTCAGAGGAAGATGGCCAGCATTGTTATCCATTAATGAAATCTTCCTTGCAAATGGGACAAACTGAATTTAAATCAAGAATGACACATGATGCACTGCTCAATCAAATATCCATATAGCCTTTGAAAAGTGACAAACCACAACTCAAACCAAAGCGAAATAGCTTACGTTTCTCCTTGCAATTGAAGGAGTCCAATCATCCTGGTCTGTAGAGGAATGGATGATCCCTGGGGTCTGAAAACATCTGCTTCACATAAAGTACAGCATGAGGAAGAGAGCTCGTGTTGCTGGCAGCTTGCATGGACAGTATGAAAGCCATCATGGAGCCTACTAAAGCAATTTGAACTCCGCTAAATTGACACCAAGCAACATCTGACGAGGCAAGCTACGGAAAGAAAGTGGATGTAATAAGAAAGATTTGGTGGGATGAATTAAGCATGACGTGACCCGGACAAGGCCAAAGAAGAGATACTGCTGGAAGGAAACGACAGAATTCCCATCATTTTGGTGGAATGGGTTGTGTATTAGCTTACAAGATTTGAAAGTAAAGAATTGCCCAATTAAACGAAGCAAAAAGATGGAGATTCTAGCAATACGTAACTGAACGTATGGCCTT